>VXAU01006002.1:842187-934304 GCA_013399695.1 Formicarius rufipectus
CCTGGCGGCGCTGCGGGTAAGGACGGGGCTGGGAGGGGGCTGCCCCGGGGAGACATCCCGGGGGGACGTCCCCGAGCCCGCTCCTCGGCTCTGCGGGGCGGTGCGAGGGCTGCGCCCCGGGGTTTGCGCCGTCAGCCGAGGGGGTTTGGCGTGCGGTGGCAGCGCGGACAGCGGGGCGATGCTGCAGCAGCGCGGGTGCCCGAGGGTCGCGGGGCCCGCCGGGAGGAGCAGCCTCGGGGCTCCCCCACCAAGGTCGGGACTCTCCCCCTGCCCAGGTCGGGGATTCCCCCCCGGGTCGAGGATCCCCCTCGGGTCGGGGCTGCCCCGGCGCTCTCGGAGGTCGCGATCGCTGCCGGAGCGCTCGTCCCGCGGGAGCGCTGCCCGGAGCGCATCACCGGAGAGGCGCGTTCCCCTGCCGGGGTAATAAATGATTCCCGCTGGCGTTCCTAAAGGTGTTGAGAATGCTGCGGAGGAAAAACAAATGTGAAATCAGGAACGTCTGGAAGGAAATGTGTGCGTGAAGTTTTGGCTTTCGTGAGGTTTTTTTTGCCTTTGTTGCTGAGGTTTGGGATTTTTCTTTTTGCCCCCAGAGCTAAAAGAGTCAGCACTCACCTAGTTTGCTATGAATTTTTATGGTTAACCTATTGTGTTTTGGGGGTTTTGACGTAATTCAGGCCTTGGCCACATTAAAAGCTGTGCTGTCAGTGTTTCACATCCACAAACGGGGCTGGGTGTGATGCCCCCGAGTTCCACTTTGCCTTTTTACATAGAGCTGACCACCTAGAAACCCATCCAACCCAGGCAGTGCTTTCAACAGAAGAAGAGGAAAGAGTTCAATTGTGGCAAAAAACCAGTCATCCCCAGACAGTGAAACCAAAGCAAGCTACTTTCTAAAAATACCAGGAAAAAAAAAAAAAAAAAAAAAAAAAAAACAAAAGGGCTGGGAGAAGCCTTTGCAATAATCACATGGCAAGGAGGGTGTTCCAGTCCGGAGGCAGAAAGAAGAAAGGCAGCAGGGACAGTAAAGTTTGTGAGGATGGCAAAAGTTTTCTGGCTGGGCAAGCAGAAGATTAACCTGGCTCTGCTCAGGGGTGTAAGGCAAAGTAATGGAAGTTCTTTAGAGCTTTAGCAGATGAATCTCAGCTCCTTAAATAAATAAGAAAATTATGTAAGTTTGGAACAGGGTCATGCTTGCAAGGCAGACAGCAGGCTTTGTGTCAGAACCGTCTGATTCAGAACCTCCAAAGGCTCAGAGCACTGCAGAATTCAGCCTCGACAGGGGAAGGGACAAATAGCTCCTTTTGGAGAAAACCTTTAAAGCACTCGGCAGCCTTTGTTTGGGGTTTCTTCTTCGTGGGAAATGGGAGACAGGTGATGCTGAGCTGTGGAAATTACCTTCCTCTTGTCTGAGGTGTGGCCAGCACGAGCTGCCTGGTGTTGTTCTGCTCCCAGCTGCCTCACTGCAGGGAGGTGTGACTGGGACTGAGGTGATTTTCAGTCTGCATGAGCTGGCCTTGCTTCCCTCCAGCAGGGTGCTTGCCAGGGCTTTCCCCTTTTCCTGGAAAGAAGAGGGGCTGTAGTTTCCAAGTGTTGCTGGGGTGCTTCTGGCCTGGGTTCACCAGGGCACTCAGGTGGCTGTAAAGCCCCTAAACTCTGCATTACATGCTGAGGTGCAGAGGCCCTTGTGCTTCAGACACCTGAATCTTCTTTAGCTGCCAAGATGTGAAAAGCACAATTTGATCAATCTCTTGCTGCGTGTGTTGCTTTTCATTCTGCCTTGGGGAGGAGATGGATGTGGCCTGGGTGCCTCTGGGTCAGCAGCCTCGCTATTGCCTTCTGAGTGCTCTGCAGATGACTTGCAGGAAGCCAAGGCAGCCACCATATGGTACAGTGTATTATGGTAATTAACCTTAAAGTGATGAATGTTCAGGCCAGGGTTTTGGCATCTGTCAGAGGGAAGTTGGCAGTTTGGCAGGTGCTGGCTGGTGAAGGGTTAGCTGGATCACGGGGCTTAAATGGTAGCTGAGAGGAGGCACTGCATCAAAAATGATAACCTAACTCCAAGACAATTAAGAAGTTGGCCCATTGTGAAGAATGCCAGCAAACGATGCAGTGCTGATATCCAAACAAACAAGGGCAATCCAAGGACCAAAGTCAGAGCCCATATTAATATCCTTTATGACTTTTAACAAGGCTCAGTTCACTATAGTGTTCTGATTAAAACAAGACATGGCCAAGTATTTTGGCTGCATTCAGAGCTGTGGAGGCTTGAGATCTTAATGCTCAATTGGCTAGCAAGGACAGGGTAGGATTTTCACTGTATTAAAGTTCATGCTAGTATTTATTTAGATAATTGTTGGGTTTTTCCCTAGAGTGTCAGCAACCATTAGAAGCAAACTATTAGGATGCTAAATGACAATGTAATTGATTGGAATAGGAGAGAAGCTGATTTTAAGGCACCTTAAATTACTATATTTGCATAATAAATAATCTTCGAGAAGAAGAGTGAGGACAGAGCACTCATTTAAGTGAGAGGATGGTTACAAACTCAAGAGCTGAAAATGTATTTTAGGTTCCTTTGTGTTTCTGTGCATTGTGAGCACCTCTTCATTCATCAATGTTGCTTTCTGCAGGAGAGATGAGGAAATGGGGTGCTGCTTGTGCTTCCCACAGAGTACAGTCAATACCGTGTGTGGAAGCCCTTGTCTGGAGAAGTTCCTCAGAGAGCTGCTCTGAGTTTCATTGCAGGGACCATGTGCAACCACAGCACAGTTCTGTGGGGAGGCTGCATGTGAAGCAGAGGTTTGTACCTGTTGCTTTAGCAGTAGCAATGAATTATTTGCTGACTCTTGCTCTGCTGAAGCAAGGAATATGGCTCATTTATATCCAGACTAGAGCAAAAGAAAAATAAAGAAATGAGAAGAAAGTAAAGCACTTCATATCCCACATAGGTATCCCAGGGTTGTAGGCATTTTTCTGTCTGTGCTTAACCCCATGTGTGAGTGTTCCCATTGATTTTGTTTAGCATGAGGGCTTTGCGAATTGGGGTTTAAGTCTAGAAGGCCATGCCTTACTAACTTGTTTTAAAAATAAGAAACAGAACAGATCTTGATCTGGTTTATGCATTGCTTTTTTTTTTAATAAAAAAGAGTCTTGTGAGGTTGACAGTCCTGGAAGTGCAAGATTAAAACTCATTTGATTTAAAGACAAAACCATCTGAACTCATTAGTACTTTCAGTTGTGGAAGTCTGGGCTGTGTTTTGCTGAAAGTTACGGCCATTTATTATGACAGTTGTGCCAGTAAAGGCAGAATCTGCTCAGAAGAAAAAGCCTGTATGTTTCTACTGGGATTTTGTTGAGGTAAACATTTCCCTATCAGATATGAAGAAAGAATTACCTATATTAAAAGATTAGTGTATAAGTGGAGTGGAGTAGTAGCTTTACACTTTAAAAAAATATGGTTTGCAACAAGGGTCACAGAAATTGTACTTCTGAGGATGTTTTTCTGTATCACATCCCTCAGCAATACCAAAAGGCATCAACTGACATGACAGATTGCTGAAACAGATGTTGTAAAGCTGACACATGGAGTTAATAATATTTTATATAAATCTCTCAATGATACCATAGGAAGAAATGAGTGCACTGATAAATGGCTTAGCCAGAAACCAAGAAACTGGTCTCTTGAGTTCCTAATGGTTTTACATAAATCTCTCAAGTGAGTTTTAACTGGAGCACCAGATTTCTTAATGTGCTCAGTCATCCAGGAGCAAACATTGCCCATGCCTTGCAACAAGAAGGTCTATGTGTATCTGAGGGGCTGCAAACTCTCATTGTTGGAGTAGGACATCTGCTGCAGTGGTTTGTTTTAGAGCAACTGATTCTATACCAGGAGAATAGAAGTTGGTTTGTGTAGAATGGTACACCGATAACCTGATTTTGTGAATCTTCTGTGTAAATTAAGAGCAATCAAGTTTGGTTTCAAAGCCAAGAGTTCAATACATCAGTCAAATTCACTTTGTTGCATTTGCAGAACAGGACAGTTGAGTGTTGTCAGCCTGCCTGTAGTGTAAAGGTTGCCTGGGATGGTGCATTTCCCTTCTGTAAGGTAACTGGGCTCAGATGCTTTATATATTATTTTTTTGAATTCTGTCGTTCAGGTTTTTTCCTTTGTTGCCTTGCTGGTGCCAAGTGTTTCATGGCAGAGGACAGCAGCTTAGCTCCAGGTTAGTTCTGTGTGGGAAGGCTTAGGAAACCTGGAGGTTTTTCCTTATTCTGCTACTAAACTGAGTCAGCAGTTGAATTCTTGAATTTTTCACGCACTTTCATTTATTTGTTGTATTTGCCATGCAGCAAATCTGTAGTGAGTTGTTTTGTGTAGAGAGTTTTGAGCAACTTGACTGAAAACTTTAGTATGAACGCCTTTCTTCTGCTGTAGTTTGGCAATTTCCCCTCCAGTGTGTGGTGCAGATCATTTGGAGATGTGCTGCAGACATTTCATTTTGGTTGTGTACAATTACTCTTCATTAAGAAGTGGTTGCTTTAACACAAAAAATGTGTTTTTTTCTGCTTTTTGCAGGACCCTGCGGGAATTTTTGAACTGGTGCAGGTTGTTGGAAATGGGACATATGGACAAGTCTATAAGGTTTGGATGCCTCTAATTTATGATGCTGTTCTTGGTAAAGTTGTATTTCCTAAAGCAGACGTGAGCACCATTTAAGAAGGTGGACAATGCTGTTCCAGTAACAGCCTGGAATGTTACCTGTGTTGTTACCTGTGAAACTCTGTGCCCCTTCCTTCTGTCCTGTTTTCATGTCTCTCTGCTGCCACAGATCACATAAGTGTGTTGGCTTTTGCAGTGACTTCCTTTTGCCCTGTGTTTTTCTCTGTCCTGTGGTTGTTTTCGCATTTTCAAAAGTATTAAATAAATGTCTGGCGCAAATTCACATCAGTGATGGCTAAATTTGGCCTGGGTTGAGTGGAGCTCAGGACTCAAACAGCAGTGCTCTTCAAGACAGAGGTGTCAATTAACCCTGCTCTGCAGGCAGGCGATGGTGTCTTTGATTTCCATCATTGCCTTTGTCTCTGTGACATCAAAGCAGAACCATCAGTCAAGAAACTACAGCAATTAACGTTGTTTGCCGTAACATAGTGCTGTGTAAGCTGTGCAGCACTGCACACCTTTCCTTAGTTAGAAGAACTAGCCTAGAAAAGTGTTCTTTCAGTGTGCAGCCTTCCCTAAAAATGGTCTAAGAAGAGGAAATAGATGTGATTAAATAGGGAACTGAGTCTGGGTTGTTCCCATTTGGAGAGCAAAGACAGAAGAAGGAAAAGCTGCTGGACCCATGGAGGTGCATCAGAAGAGTAGTGGCACTGAAGTCATTGTCTGGTCTTGCTTCTCCCTCAGGTCCCACTGCTGACCAGCCCGTGTGGCTGATCCTGGTGTTGCTGCAGGCTCGGAGTGCCTTGGTCCCTCCTGCAGGAGGAATGCAGAAGGGGCCCTGGTGTAGCAGTGCAGGACTGTTCTTTCTCCACTGCCCATGCACTGAGTATCTGCTGTGTTTGGTGTCCATCCTCTGGTGGCAGATCTGCTGTGATTGCATTTTGCTTTCTCTTTCAAGCCATAGATACTTTTCAAAGGTTCTGGAAAATGTTTTACAGAAGCAGCTCTGGGAAGTTTCTGTTTTCCCATACTACTTTCTTTAAATTTATTTTTTATGTCAGAAGAAGGATCTTGCTCATGTAACTCTTTGCAGTGGTTAAGTCTCTGTTGTTTCTGAGGTTGCCATTCAGGTACTGCTCTTAGTGTGGTACTAAATTAAAAATAGAGGCTCAGAGGTTCACATGGACAGATTAGAAGCCAGGAGACATTCAGGGGTGCTCTTGTCAGTGTAGTCACAGTTTTCTACCTGTGGGAAGATCCCAGAGCTCCTCAACATTCTGTGAAATAGTTGCCTTTCTTTTTGTGTCTGGATTTCTTTTATATTGAGAAAGAAAAATTTCAATCCAGTCATATCTTAAGGATGTCAAGCGTGAATCAGCTGCTTAATCATAGCAGAAACAGGAAGGATCAACACAGTTTGCTTCTCTGCTGGAAAAGAAAATGGTTTGAACTGTTGTGTAGCTCACCAGGACCTTAGTTGCCAAAATGTGTAAGAAATATTGACAATGACAATTCAAAATGGTACCTAAAGGCTTCTCTTTATGGAGCATGCAAGAGACCAGGGTCTGCGAGCCCTGGGAAATGAGTGAGTCAAGTCTCAGCTCATTCTGCACTTGGACTGGCTGGAACATCTAAGCAGGGCACTGAGAGAAAGAGCCTTACAAGGCTGGGGACACTGAGGAAAAACTTTGTGCATGTGTGTGATGCTCTGGAGTGGTGGTGGACTGTGTGACCCTGCTCTGTGCAAGCACACCCATAACTAAGGCTTTGTTCATATAAATACTTGTGGTCACTGAATGGGGGAATGTTCTGTTGAACATGCTAAGGGGATGGAGCTGCTCCTTGCAGGAGGATGGCAGTGAGCTGTGCAGTTGGAGAAGACAGATGGTGACAGCTGAGCTGAACACATACAGAATGCATGCTCCACACTGCTGGCAGACTCTGCTGTGAAGTGTTTTCACACAGCCCAAAGCAACAGTGTGTTTGGAAATCCTCTGCAGAAGATGCTGAGCACCAGCTGAGTGTACTCAGAGGGTATCTGCCTGGTGGTATCTCCCTTGTGCTGGCCTTGCACCCAGAGCAAATGCCTGTTTTCTCTGAAGGAGGGCATCTGCACTGGCATGACTGCTTCTGCAATGGCCATGAGAGGTTAGGCTGTGATACTTGCACTTCTGTGTAGTAGGTTCTTTGATCTAAACAGTGCTAGGACTGATGGACTGAATGGATGGAATTCTGGAATCATTGTGTAGTTTGTCTAATAAAGACTTGTGATCATAAATATTTTAAGTTGTAAAGTAATCTGTGTTATTCACATAGCACACTCATATCATTAGAGCACATTTTTATTCTCTGAAGGTGTCAGAATCTTCCATATGATCAGAAAATACACATAGTAGTTTGCACATAATCAAAGAAAAGCTTATTTCAGGCTAAATAAACTATGACCAGGATTACTAAATTGCTTTGTTGGCTGTGAAGATGATTTGTATTTTAATATATGCAGCACCATAAAAATGAAAATAAAATCTTGAGGATTCATCATTAGATTTGGAAAACAATGTTTAGCAGTTTTATTGAAGGAGAGTATTTTTCATACTGAATTATTCCTGACCAGTTCCAGTTCAGTGTCTTTTAAAATGAAATGGAAGAGGTATAAATTGTACACATGGTAATGTTAGAGCTGTGTAGAAATGTTGTAAAGTTGGAATTTGTGTATAATAACTGAGTAAAAGCAAGCAGGTTTTCTGACAACTTAGGAAGTAGTAGAGTGTAAATATGCCAGTACTGCCAACTTCAGCCTTTTGGAAAGTATGAATTACATATTAAAAAAATCAGATGGTACCCAGAAATTGTGAGACTTAGGCTTTGTTACCTCTTGAAACGACAGATGAGTTTTTCAATTAATTGCTGGTTTCCAGGTGCTGAAATCTGAAGGGCAGTACTGTGTAAGAGGCGACTCAGAATAATGCCATGGAAGGTGGTAGCAGAGAGTCATCCCTGAAGGCAGTTGGAAATGGTGTGTTTGCTGGTGGCTGGAGGAGTATTGACTCTTTCATGCCTCTATTTCCTTAACCATTAAGAGCTGAAGATCAGATTATGTCCAGTCTCTGCACCACCTCCATTGAATGCATATGGGAAAGAGAAGTTTCTGAACACCCTGTGGGCTACTTTTCACTGTCCATCCTCCCAGAAACCCATGAGGCTAGGGACCACAAAGATTGCACAGGACATGGGATGGCTCTCCAAAGTATAAGGGTCAGCATTTTTGAGTTTTTTTTAGAGCTGATGATCATTAAGGACCTTCAGGCAGGGCAGAGCAGTGTTTTGCATCACGTGACTGTCAGTGTCATCTGGGGGAAGAGAGATGGCTGAAGGTGTCACCTGCAGGTTTTTGGGATCTATTTCCTCCCTGGGCTGGAGGTGCAGTGCCTTGGAATCTTGCAGGCTGCCTGGGGAGCCTTGAAATGGGTTTTGGTTGGGATGGCAGTAAATTAGCCAGGGGACTTATAAACACCGTCTTGTTTTATTTACTAGCAGTTGCTACTTTATCATGACTTGGTGTGCTCTTAAAGCTGTAACTTTGAAAACATCATGAAGTGAACGCCCCTGGCTGTGTGGGATGCTCTGACTCTGCTTGTGGGGGTGTCTTGCAATGCAGGTGTGGCTCTTGAGACCTGGCACTGCTGTGATTTGAGTAATTCTTTGCCTACTCTGATTTGCCCCAGTTTAACTGTATGGATGCCTTGGTTGGACTCTGGCTCTGAAGTGCTGGTAGTGAATGTGCATCACCCTCGATGCTTGTTGTGCTTGGTCTGTGCTTGTGTGTTCAGTAGTAACTGAACTGTGAGCTTGGGGGAAGTGAAATTTTTTTCAAAGACTTCGGCTGTTAGTTTCATACTCATTGGTGAGAATTGTGTCTTCTGTAGGAGCCTGTTAATGTGTTTTCTGTCTTCCAGTTTTTAGTGCGGGGTCATTTTTCTATTGGGTGAATGGGGAGAGAGAGACATGGGGGCAAGTGAAGTGGTCACCACTTTTTAAGTGTTTGGGTCACAAAATTCCTCTTGAGCTCTGGAAGAGGTAATGAGACTGAGTTTATAGCTGCTTTCTTTTTTAAGTTATCAAGATAAAGAGGAATTGTTCTTAATCCTACTGATTCAGCAGTGCTGTGAGAGGCCTCATCCTTCTAAAGAAGTTTTCTTGGGCCAGATGAGGTATCAGCAGCATCTGTGCAATCTTATTTTCTCATTTAAGAGGCACCTGATTGGGGCTTTTGTCTTCCTTTGCCTTAATGATGTAGATTAGCCCTCTCCTGGGCTTGTCATTTTTGGGTGGCCTGGGGAAAGAGAGGTCAGTGCCTTTGAGTAGTTCCAGGAGCTGAATTTTTTTGGCATAGGATCTTGCAGGCTGATGATAAATCCTGACAGATTTGCAGCTGTTGTGTGTGCAGAGCAGTTGTACCTTCAATGGAGTCTGAGGACACAGGGAACTTGAGAGAGATGCTCTGGTTTGGGACTGTGGGAGTCTAAGGGGAAGATGTGATTTCCCAGAAATGCAGCTGATGGAGAAGAAGCAGGGGTGGAAGCAGCCCTGCCTTCCTGCAGTGGCTCTGCACAGCTAGTATTTTTATTTCTGTGCAGTCACATCAGACTCTGGATACAAAAAGGAAGGAGGTCTGAGTGAGGAAGTGTATGGGGGTTTGGTTGGTTTTTTTTTAAACACAATTGTTTCTTGGCAATGAGTCTTGCTTTGGTTGCTGACGTGAGTTATGAGTTACTTTGCTGTTGTTGTAGAGTGGCAGGAGTGTTGCGAAGCAGAAATATGACTTTTCAGTTTATCTTAAACAGTTTGAAAGTCTGGGAAGTTCTTCATAATTCATTTCATTGAATAACTGGCTGAAGTACCTGAGGCCAAGTTGGGAGTGATGAGAGGAAGCAAGATGTTTGTTTTTTTGAGACTTGGTACTGTGTGGAAGGAATCACTGGACCGTGCTAAGTTATGAAGTGTAGTCAGTGGACTTTATGGCAAGCCCTAATTGATGGTAACACCTCAGGCAGTGACTGAAATCTTAAATGTAAGAAACATTGCAGTTCTGTTCAGTGTAATCCAGATGGTGAATGTGTTTGAGCTGGAAATCTCAAAAGTGTCCTTTCTCTGGGTGCATCAAGAGTAACCACCTTTTGAAGTTTGTTTCTCGAGGTTGAAATGCAACTTCGGAGTCCATGAACCGCCACAGAGACGTTAACAATGTCATGTAATCTTGGGTTATTTTGTTATCGTTTGTGGTCAGTTACAGTTTTCAAGCCAATCATAGTCTTCGAAGCACTGAGATTTTGATGAGTCAAGTTGGGAAATCAGTTGTGCTCTCTAGAAATGACAAAATGCTGCTTTCTGTTTCACTAGCAGTTGGTAGAAGTGCTTGTTTGTCTCTCCGTTTTCTTTATTTGGGGTTTTAGTAGCGTAGCTGATTGTCCACTGAAAAGCTAGTTAATTAGAGTAGGCAGCAGTGTATAAAAACATATTGCCACAGTGTACAGGATGAAGTCAGCAGCTCACTGCGTAGATCTTGGTTCAGCAGTGCAAACAAATAATGGAGATTGTCTGCTTCTCCTGGCAACAGGGATCTCTTGCAGGAATAAATCTGAGCTTAATATGTGCTGCTGCCATTGTAATAAGATCTGAAATGCTGTGGTGCTTGTGAACAGGTTGCCTCGAAAACTGAAGTGTGTGTGGCTCTAATACCATGAATACACTGGGGGAACGTGGGTTGGTGTTTCAATATTTAACGTCTTCATGCCTGTGTTTCAATAACACCCAGGAAGTCTACGTGCTGCTAGATGTGTTTCTTCCTCTTCTCTCAGTTGTCTGCAGCTCCAAAAGACACTCTCAAGAATGTCTCCTTAATGCTTCCACACCACTGTTTTCCTTCTCCTCCCCCATCAGAATGGATGTGGAGTTGTCAATTCACCCTTGATGCAAGGAGGGCAAACCTTGGACTGTGTCAGTAAGAGCGTAGCAGGCAAAGCAGGGGATGTGATTATTTCCCCTGCTCTTGCTAGGCCACATCTGGAATACTGTGTCCCATCTTTGCTCCCCCAGTTCCAGAGAGACTTTGGGAAACCAGAGAAGATGTAGAAAAGGGACACAAAAAAATTTAGAGGGATGAAGAAGGAAAGGCTGTAGGAAGTGGGTTTTTTTCAACCAGGGAAGAGAAGGCTGAGGACAGCCTAGTCACAGTCTTGAAGTGCCTCAGTGATGATTTGTGCAGGAGATGCAGGCACAGGGATGAACAGGGCAAATGTCAGATGCTAAGGTGAAATTCCATTTGGATGTAGGAAAAAACTTCTGTAGTGTGAGAACAAGACACTATTGAAATAAGTTTGCTCTGGTGGTGGTAGAGTCACCCTTGTTGGAAATATCAGGCATTGTTTGACATTGTTTTGGGTTAACATAAATGCTTTCAACAGAAGGTGGGACTGTATGTTCCCAGAGGTCCTTTCCAAACTTGTTTGAGTACAAGACATGAATCTCAGTGGGCAGAACATACCTGCTATCAACTCAGTCTACTGGATTGTGAATGACTAACTTACAGGATACAAAAAGCAAGCAGGGGGAATTACTTTTATTGAAATATATATAAAAAATAAATAGTGTATTGTGTGTATTCAGTCATCAGAGCCAGGAGCATTTTAGTGCTGGGGATTTTTAGGGTTTGAGGTTTCTATTTTTTTTTAATCTTGGTATCCCTGCTTATTTGCGTGGCAGTGCCAAACTGTATTCAGCACTGGAATCTAAAATAATGGATCATACATGCGAAGTTAACTAGCAAATTGAGAAGTCCTGGTTCTAGTTAGTAAATATTTCAGAGGAACTCAATTAAGATTCTTAAGAGTCAGACGAGTTTATCAAAAATAGAAGAGTAAGGATGTGAAAAAAAACCTCTCAGCTGTGGAGTGCCTCTATACAATAAAGGCTCTGACTGAACAGAGCAGTGTACAATAATTAGATGTGCCATATCAGCCATTAGAGAGTAGTAAAATCCTTGCAAATAATTTGTTGGCAGTCCCGCTGCTTGCAGCATCTCCATGTTTTGGACCTGAAAGTCCATATGGGAGAGTACAATGCATTTTCATCCTAAACTGGTGACATTTTGAGCTCACATTGCATAACACTTCAGATTTTGGCACTGGGTCATGCTATTTTGAAGGTAAGAGAGCATGCTAAAAAAGCACTGGTGATAATATGAATACAGTAGGAAATAGTTTAAGCTCTTAATTCTCTGTCCAAGCACTTTGTTGTGCTTTAAGCACCTTGCTAGTGACATTGATTTCAGTAGTCCTGACTGCTCCAAAATCCTGCAACGCGAAGATGTCACATCAGAGTGACCACTGCTTCCTGTGTGTGAGTTTGCACTATCTGACCTACTCAGAAGAATTTCATTATGTGTTACCTCTTCTTCAAAAGAAATTGGTGAAAACTTCTAAGAAATTGTCTATTTTCAGTCCAGTGACCGTGAGCTGAGGTTTGGTTGAACTCTGTCCTACCTCTGGCTTTCCCCCCCTTTCACCTTTTTCTGTTTGCCCCTGTACCCGGTCAGTGTCTCTGGTGGGTTTTTCTCCTCTAAGCAGAATGGATGCTGCTTGAACTGAAGGATATATCTGTAGTTCATGCTGCCCACAGTGAAGTGTCTTCACTGTGGAGGTGAACTTAACTCAGTCTGCCTGGCTGTATGAGAGCAAGCATGCCATGAAGTATCACTGTAAGAGCAGCTCTTACCCTGCTTTTGGCAGAAAGTGTGTCCTCAGTACCTGAGCTTGGGGCAGTGCTTGGGGTGGGACTGGAGCGAGCTGGCGGCAGTGGCCAGCCCTTTGTTGTGTTGCTTTTCTGGAGCAACCAGAAGGAAATAGTGTTAAAGATTTGATTTTGTGTGTTGTTTGGGCAAAATTGTGAGCCTGGTAACTTGATGTCCTGCAGAACACCCACTGATATATGGCTGTGTGAAGGTTGCACAGAAGTTCTGCCAAGTCAGGTGGTGAGACTTTTGGGGATGGGGAGTGCTGGAACATGAGGGGTGTTCTCAGGCAGTAGGTACAGATGCAAGTCAGCTCCTTGTCCCATCATAATGAATTTTCCATTAAGTGGTTTGAAATTCTTTTGCATCCAGTTTCTATTGGAATGTAGCCTGTTTGATTGGATTGGATTTCTATTGGATTCTAAGCCAATTTCCATTGTAAAATTCATAAATGTGATAAAATAGCACGTCTCCTGTCTGGTGTTCAGCTGTTCTTGGGCTGCTGGCCAGTGGTAATTTTCTTGGCCTGTGCAGACCTGTGAGTATGGATATTGGGAATAAAATTCAGGAAAAGGCTATTTTTCAGCTGTTTGCAGAATACTTTATTATTTTTCAAGGCCCTTGTGTGTTATAAGTCTGCCCTTGTAACCTACTGACTTTGTGGATTCCTGAAAAGTTTTTCAAGATTTGCTTTAGTAGCATCTTTTCAAAGGTCATTTCTTCCCCATCCCCTTCTCCCTGCCCATGAAAACATGAAATTTTAGTAACTTCTGAGATCTTAGGGAGTGAGCAATCCAGAAGACACACTTAGTAGCCGCCCTTGACCTTTGCAGTGTCCTGCACAAATGATGTTATTAGTTCCTGTGAACAACCAGCCTGTGGTCTGTGGCAGTGCCTTTCGGGGCCCCTGGCACGTGAGAAATAACCTTTTTCATGCAGGTAAGAGAGGGGTTGGCATGGGCAGCTGTGGCTCAGGAGAGCTTGCTGCTCTTCATTCCTCTGCTTCTCATCGTTGCTAAAAACACAGAAATTTGCTGGAAGTGGAGCTCTGCTGGTGAGTGTAGCTGTGGAAATGGAGGCAGCCCTTGTTTCCACAAGGCGTCGTGGGATTCTGGTTAGGAGCGATCAGTGTGGGTACGGAGGGGATTTGTGAGAACTGGGTCTCAGCCACTCGCGGAACAACACGCTGTTGGCAAACAGTTGCACTGGAATCCGAACACGAGTCCAACAGAAACCTTAGTGGGAAAATTTCAAGAAATGAGTTGGCTTTTATTTTTAGGCTTTGCTTCGACGACGTCAAACCATTGCATTTAATTTGCTTCATTTGAACATGCACTTCAACTCAGGATGTTCAGTATTTCATAGATGGTCTTTGGTACTGCATACTTAGGGGGGAGGGTGGAAGGTACTATCATACTGAAATAATTTGGCATTACCAAAACAAATGTGAATAATAATGTGACTTCTTCTGACTTTCCATTCTGTGAAGTGTGTTTACGGGCAAAAGTCAGACCAGTTGGAAAATACTGACATTTTGTTTATGTTTACTGAATACTGGAACTTAGTAAATTCCATTTTCCCAATGTGCAGTTGCTACATCTGATATCAGCTTCTTAATGCAATTTGTTCTTATATCTCTATTGTTAAAAGTGGAAGCATTTAGAGGAAAAGGACATAAGAGAAATGTGTGGTGACCTTCTGAAAATTCCTCAAGTTCAGTAAAATATAGATACAGTTCTTCTTTATTATGCTGAATTTTAGCATGACTTTTCCCCAGTATTTAAAAGTAATGAAAGAGTAACTAGCATACTGATTATTTCTGCTGTAGTAGATTTGTCTACTTTTGTTTTACTCTTGGCTTTAAACCTGTGAACGATTATACTAAAATATGCAACAAAACCAACATAAAATAAATATGCATATGACTTAGATAATGGATTCTCAAATGCATTATTTACACAGATTGTTCATGATGTTGTCTGTTTATATGGAAAAAGGAAAGAGCTAGGGAAAAATGGTTTTGCTTTAATATTTGCTTTTTGCAGTCTAACATGAAATATTTATTGTAACAGGCTTCTTGCAAACATTCTGTCCCCAGAAGCCAAATCATATCAGTAGATATCTGATTGCCTTTTATTAGCAAAAGTTAGGTATTGTGGGCCAGCATAACCCTCCTGCATTGGAAATGAGATTACTGTGGTGGAGTCTTCCAGTTCTTCTGCATGTGCATTTTGACCTGCAGAGAAGGACAGGCAGGACGAGTGCATGGCTGGGGTGCACCAGACCAGTCCTCCCCTGGGGTCCCTTTTTGATGCAGGCTGGTTTGTCTCCAGAGGCATTAGAATGTGTTTTGTCATCTCCCCAAGTGGAAGGCGGCCAAATTTCACAGGCAGGCACTCTGGGAGGAGAGAGGCAGGGAGTGCCCAGTGAAGCCAGCAGCTCCTGGGGTGGCTTGGATGTCGTGGAGGGGGTACGTGCCAGTGAGTGTGGTGCACTCAGAGCACACTGGGCTTTTTGTGCGTGTGCAGATCAGCCTGAGTGGGTCTGACAGTTCCCAAACGTGTGGAGCTCCAGGCTCACGTGCTGCTGGGTGGGTGTGCACGTGCACAGATGCCCAGTTGGGATGGTTCCCTTGGCAGAAGAAGAGGCTGCATGTGGAGAAGCTGCATGTGCTGTAGCCTGCGCTCTGAAACTATGCCTGAAGATGGAGAAAGGATGAAGGAATAAGGAGATGCACTAACGTTGGTTTCTTCTGGGCACTTGAGAGATTTCAGTCAGAACTGTTTTGAGTAGGGCAAGTCACAAAGTGAAGGCTGGAAACTCAGGTCTCAAATCTCACAGGCTGGAGAATAAAGTTTAGAGAGGATTTGGGATTTACCCTCTTTTCCTTTCTTTGCATTATGTTGGTTGTTAGATACCCACCTGGTGGAAGACTTTGCATGGCCTGTATCCATGGCTTGCACTGATGGAGTTAGGAGTATTTCCGTGTTGGCGCAGAAATCGGCACATTTGCGTGAACCAAGTGCATTTGTGAGGTTCTTCAAATAATCACAGCAGGTTCCTGGTCTGGCTGTTCAGCATAATTTGGCTTCTGGCATCTGCCAAAGTCACAGTTCTCTGACCAGGAATGCCTTATCAGCCTTGGATGATGGTCAGAGCCTGCATGGCACTTGCCCTGTCTGTCATGCAGATGGGTTTTGAATGTCAGAGTGAGTATATTAAATATCACCAGGCTTCTGTGGTTTCTGTATCCTCCTTTGTTTACATCATGGAGTTCTGTCAGACATCTCCCTTTTGGTGTTACTAATATTAAAGTAGATTATTCATTGTATTACAGAGATATCCTTCTAGTCCAGCTCTGACAGGCTTGACTCGGAGGCTCCAGGCACCTCTGCTGCCTTTGTGAGGGAGTCAGTGCTGAGCTGGACCAGGGCTGGACAGGAATTGTAGGTGCCAATAGAGTTTGGGATGGAGATGACACCCTATAAACTGTGGTTCTTAATGGCAAGCCTGTCTAGTTGAATCCTGTGGTGTGTAAATGCTGCCTGGACTTCGGGAGGGGTTGTTCCTTCAGATTAGGGGAGCATATGCCAGCAGTGGGGTTTCTTTCCTCTCTACCTTCCTTTATCGCCAGGCAAGTAGCATGAATGTCATCAGACAGTGCCCTGTTCTCTGAGCTGTTCACTGTCAATAGTCATTGTGTGATATGAAAAGTCCCCAGAGATCCCATGATGCATTTTCATCCCCAGGAGTCTCCTCATGAAACTGGGAGCATGACCAGAAGGAGAAATGGGGAAGCTGCTGGCTCTGCATTTTCCCTCACCCCAGGGCAGGCTGCTGACTGTGCAGTCCTCTAGGTGTGTTCAGGAGTTGGTTGTGATCTGATAAGCCATGCCTGACTCATGTCCTGTCTGCCAAGGGGGACATCCATGTTTGTGCATCGATGCTGGCTGAAGGAACCTTGGCTATCAAGCAATGTTTGCAGTGCATAAGGCCACACAGAGGGCTTTGCATCTCAGTTTTTGTTATTATTCCCTCGTGCTGTGTTTGCTGTGGGGACATCTGTCCCTTTCTGCAGAGGAGCCTCTGAGGTTCTGGAGTTCCAGAACGGGTGCTCCGGACTGTGGATGCCGGTGTTGGTCTGTGACAGGGCATGTGCCTGGACCTGGTGGTGAAGCAGAACTGCAGCTCTCATGAGCTTTGGCAGAAAATAGTTTCTTACATTACTGTTCTTGTCTTTTTTTTTCTCTTGGTGAAAACAAAAGGAAGCTTCAGCAGGTAGGAGGTTGTTGCCTTGCCACAGAAATATGTTCTCACGTATCAGTGCAGTGAGGGCAAAACCACTAGCTGGACCCACCCCTGGCTGTGGGCAGCATTTGCTGACCCACTTATTGGTAAAACCCATGTTCTTAATGGAGCATGATATGTGTGAATATTACTCCAGTCCACTCTTTAATGTGTTAATTACCGACTTTCCTAAAACAAATTCTTTTAAAAAGAAGAAGCTGGTGACAGAAATTTAAAAAAGTCAGCATCAGTCTCCCTCTTCTATTAAAGACACTGTGAAAGTGCATAGACAGAGTTATGCAAAAGATGAGCATTTTGGAAAATGATGTCCAGTGTGGCTGGGTCAGTGAAAAGGAAATGATGAACAAACCTGATTCAGGCCAGTGAGTGTGTCCACAGTTAACTGCAAGTAAATTTCTAATTAAACTGGGTCAAACTATGTATGCAAACCAGGTCTTTAAAAATAATTATTTGAAACCTCGTTTTTTTCAGTCCTTTGCACATGGTGTCATTTGGTTGACCTATTCAGAGTGGGTGTAAAATGCTAACAGTGTCATGATGGTGCTTTATGCTCACCTTGCACTCATTTGATTACAGAGTAAATGACAAATCAGAATTGGTGCAGGCGAGCCAGTCCCTAAAGGTAGCTCAGTGACTAATTTCAGAACACCTCTTGTTACATATTTGTTTTTCTGTAACCCTTCTGTTACCGCATGTAGTTAATTTCTTGCTCAAACATGTCAAAAATACCTATTTTCTGTAAGCTCAGTGGTGCAAACATGAAAATGCTTTTGCAGGGTTAATGTTAGGACTAGAGGAAAGAAACCTACAAGTGCTGATGAGAGATGGCATTGTTTATCAAAGTGACATATTGAAACTTCTTGGGTTCCGAGGACGAATTAAACAGTAAAGATAATAAAATGCAGATACTTGCGGATTTGTTCTGTGTCCCCCCACGTCTGACCCGGCAGTCCCAGTTGCTGTGTTGAATCCTTTCATGTGGCACACACACCTGAGGTCCCCCTTTACTCCTTTGCCACCTCTCTGGTGTGGCACAGGCAGCTGCTGCCAGTGGTCACCTGTGCCCTTTGGGCACAGCCCCAGGTGCCCTGTTTGATAAGAAACCTGGCTAAGTTTGTCTTGGATAATGAAGGGAGGGTTGCAATTCCCTGCAATCCTGTATTTCCCTGAACCTAAGGGTTCAGGAGCTAGAAGGTAACACAAAGCACTTGGGAGCTGAGTTTTTTGGTATGGTGTTTTCATATGCTCTTTATTTACTTTAAGGCACTTCTGTTTTAAATAGAGACCCAGTTATTTAAATTTCTGTTATTTAAATATGTGCATTGGCAATGCTGCAGAGTTTTAGCTGACCCTGCACAATTTTTCTCTAGTGTGTAATACCAGATTTATCCTAAGGAGCAGTGGGCTCTGGGTGGTGTATTTTGGCATCTGGGTGTGGATGACGGAATGTGTAAAAAGAAGTTCTTTTGAAACTTGTGGATGGTTAAACTTTTTCAATAAATTTTGTAGTGAATGCAATTAGAAGATTATGAAAGCAGAGGTTCTATTTTTTTAAGCTTGTATTATACATGTAAACCAGGAAGCTGCTGCCGTTGGCTGGATGCCTTGTGGAATGTTTAGGTTGTTTTGCTGTTTTGTTTGTTTTCTTCTTTCTTGACAGCTTGACATGTGATGCAGCTGGTTGGACAGGCCATTGCCATTGCAAGGTAAAGGAAGCAGATAAGGTTCAGAGCTTGGAAAGTGAGAACTGAGTTTGAGACTGAATCGTGAGGAGGGTTCTGGTAGCAGCCTCATTGACACCTGAGGCACCATGGGCTGAGCCAGGGCATTTCAGTCGTGCAGTTTTGAATATTTCTCTGTGTGTTTCTGTGTGTGTGCACACACTTTTGTCCATGGTGCCTTGGGCCCCATTGCTTTTGGTGTTGAACAAGTTCACAGAAATGCCATTGCTGCCTGAGAAGGCTTCATGTGACACACCAGCTGACAAATCCTGAATGAGAGAGATCCAGTCAAATCTATATGCCTGTCAGTGTCAATGTATGTGTCATCAGTCAGAACAGTGAGTGTTCTCAGTTTCCATCTGGCCTTCATCTGTAGTTTTATGAAGAGACTGATTTCCCATCAGCCCTGAACTTTGGGTGGCAGCCGTGCAGTTCTCACGGGTGGGGACTGCAGCAATGGCTTAGGTTAATTTCTTCCATCACAAGCTCTGGCTCAAACCTGTGACAGGATCTATGCACACACACTTTCTCCAACAGAGAAACCATTGAATATATGTTGTTTGGTTGTTTTCCCCAGTGTAAAGTGGGATTTGTTTCATTTGAGAAGTTGGACCTTTTATGAAGCAGATTCAGATCCAATAAACTCAACAGCAGAAATTCCTTTGGACAAAGAATCATTAAGGTTTGAAATGACCTCTAAGGTCATTGATTCCAGTTGACATCAGTGGAGCCAGAATTGCATGCAAGAACCCAGGTGTTAGGAGAACCCATCAGTAGCTGTTGGTGGAGGTCCTTCAGGGACCCTCTTGGAGGAGTGTCCAGGAGTACATCAGAGGAGGGCAGGGGTTCCCCAGCCTGGCTTGGGCTCTGACGTTGTTCTACCCACACACAGTTCACTGTGTAGGGCACTACTTTGTCTTATGCTATACAAAGTGAGCTTGTTTAAACAGGGTGACACAGATGGGAGTTTCAGAATCCAGTGAAGCTGTTCAGTGGTTAATCCCAGGAAAGTCTTGGTATCTCCTGTGACCAGTTCTTCCAGTGGTTCACTGCTGCTTTTGCTTCATGTGTGCTGATAACTGTGCTGGTCTGCATTGCTTAAGGCTCTGTAGTTCTGCTGTGATGTGTTTAGCCATTTTCTTGAAATTATTCTGCAGAGGTATTTAGTTTTTCCTTCCTCTCAGGAGTTCACTGTTCATTTCTCTCTTTCTGTGATTGACTTCAGTCCCTATAAGGAACACAGAAATTCAGAAGATGCAGCACTGAATAATAACTGCTTGTAGATGATCAGAAACTGTTTCTGTGCATCTGACCTCTAGTCTGCTTGACAGGAGAATCTTTGCCAGCCAGGCTTCTGCTGCACAAAGCTGATTAGATCGGTTTAGAAAAAGATAACACCAATGCTCTTCACAAGTTCAGGGTTTTTTTCATTAGAAAAGTGAACTTGGAAACCCCACTCCCTTCTAACTTCATTAGAAAAGCAAGGTATACCTCACTTGGAAGAATAATTAAAAGGGTAGTCTGGTTTCATTTTGGAGACCGAGGTAACACTTAAAGCCTTTCCAAACATTTAAGTAATTTTCCCTTGGCTTTTTTGGACCATCTGGCCAATAGGATTTTGGGAGGAAGTGGGAATTGACTGCTGCTGCGAGATCAGTGCCATGTAGTTCATCTCTTACAGAGATCATTCAGAATTCTGGAGGCTGATGTATTTTCTCACAGACTAATTGTGTCCATTAACTCCCTTTTAATTTTTGGAGAGGTTTCATCAAACAGAGCCAAAGGAAAAGGTGCTGAGAGTAGATGCTCTTTTTTTCCTCAGTTAAATGCTCTGTGAATACTTTTGTATGTGTGTAAAAATAAAAAGACCTTTCTCTAGGCAAGCCTCAGATCTTCTGAACTCGACAGTGGTAGTCAGCAGAGTGTTTGATTTCAGGATTCATCTCAGGTGAACAGAGTTACAGGGAGGGTACTGGCCATGAATCACTGAAGGGAAGACTCCAAGACCCTGAGAGAAACCCATTGAATGCCAGTTAGTACTGGGCTGTCCTGTGCTGTGTGTACTGTCTCACACAGTCATCTTCAGGGATTCAGACCCACATAGTATCACAGTCTGTGTGAGCAAAACACCAGGACAACTGGAATGAAAAAGTAAATCAGCTCTAGGTTGTGGCTCTGTCGTCATCTAGGCTGGAACTTGCAGTCTGAGCTGTGTACCCTACCTGCCTCAAAGCCTTTTTAAAACCCCAACAACAAAGTTTTAACCCCTGCAGAACCTGGTCCATGTTCTGCATTATATACAAGAGAAAATTCAGCCATGTTACACTGTTCGCAACAATGAAGGATTTTTAAAAATTTGGTGATATAATTGCTGAGAGCTTAATGTGCACACAAGGTTAGCTTATATAGTATAGAAGGCTAATAAAGGCTTTCTTTATTAGCATGTGTCTGGGAAGGCTGCAATACTTATAAAGTTAACAGATGACTCTCCTAACATGAGGTTTGTAATTGCTGTGTTCAGCTTGACCTTCAGAGCTTTGTAGCGATGGTGAGCCAGAAAAACCTCCCTTAGAGGGATTCCTGCTCTGAAAGTCCGGCCACCCATCAGGTGACCTCCTCCAGTCCAACCCTGACTTCCTTCCAGCAGGATGGGGCTGGCAGGACACATTTAACTGCTTGTGGCTTCACCCAGCAGAGATGTGCTGTGCACAGGTTTCCTCTAGAGCCCTGTGTTTCTGTAAACAGAGGCATCGGAGGCAGCGAAACTTCACCGGGGTGGAGAGATTTGTACCTCTCCCCAGACTTAGCTTCTTGACAGTCCCTGTTCTGCAGAGTGAGAGCCTTCCAAAGGCTGAGGCTTTCCTGAAATTGTTTGTTTTTCTGGATGAATAGGCTTTTCGGAGCAGGGGACCTTTGCTGCCATAAATCACCGCTGAGCTGCCCAGGTGCTGAGCGGGACTGGCTCTGGGCCAGGGCTGTTCCAGCAATCCTGTCTGCAGCAAGAGGAGCCCTGGGGCTGGAAATGCCCCACATTCCCACTGCATCCCCACCAGCCCAGCAGAACACCCACGGGGAGAGGAAATCCTCCGTGTCCCTGGCAGGGATGGGACTGCTGAGGCTGGAAACTCAGCGGTGTCTCAGCAGATGTGAGGAGGTGTGACAAATGCCAAAGCCCAGGATGAATAACGGCTGTCGAAGCTGTTACTTGTGCAAATACTGAAATTCAGGCTCAGTGAAAGAAGGTTTTATATCCAAATAAATGGACTGTGAGGAAAATGGGATAGCTGCACAATCTGCTTCTCGGACCTCTCCTCCTGTTCACTGTGCTGCTGTGTGAGTCACTCTCTTGACCCATGTATGGCTCCAAAATGTTGCTTTTCCTTACTTGGCAGCAGCTCCTACTCATGGGCCTTACAGTTCCCTCTGCACTCAAACACCTGGATGACTTTTGAACAGAGGAGAGATGGAGCTTCAGTGCTTGTCACACCTTGAGATGCTCGTGAAGTATCTCCAGATACAGATTGGAGCAAATCAAGGTCAGTGGGAGTCTGGTCCTTCACCAGAGCAGCTATGCCTCTGGTAATCCTGTGCATCCCCACCCAGGCTGACCCTGAGTATGGCAGTGGTGGCAGCCTGAAGGTTGTGTGCTGCAGCTCTGGATTTCTCTCTGTCACCCACCACGGGCTACCCTGGTTCTACCTGCCCCAGGAGAAATGTTCCTGCTCTTCTTGCACGTTGTTCAGAAACTTTAAATAGCAGTGGAGTATCTGAAGCATCATGCCTGCATGTTAGCTGAGTAAGGAGAAGCCACAGGAATGAATACTTCCCTCCAAATGAGCATGGAGCTGCAGAAGATTACATGGGATGTTCTGCTGCAGACACCACCCTTTTCAAATAAGTAGAGGACAAACCTCTTTGTGTTATGACTAGCATAGTATTTTCAGAAGGGCTCAGTGCTTTGCTTGATCTTGCAGATCACAATGTGAGTGACCAGGGAGCTGGTTTCAAAATCCCAAAAGGTCAGTCTCTAGTCCAGGCTCATGCAGGTAATGCAGTGGTCTCGAGTGGCTCTTGTTTTGCATCTCTGATCAACTGAGCATACTGATATTGCAAAAAATGTAGGTGCTCAAATACGTGTTTGTGAAAGAGCTTGAATTTGCTCCTTTGTTTCATTTTCTTTTCCCACTGGTCTGCAGTCAGACACAGACAAACATTAGGCAAAGCAAACAATCTGTGTTTCCACTCATACAATGGGAGGAAATAGGAACTGAAAGGATGAAAAAAAAAAAAGGAATCCTGGTCAGAAAAACTGCTTCTGGTGCCTCTTGGGTTTTACAGTTCATGAGAGTTGTGGTGCAGACACTTACAGTGGGGGTAAGAAACTGTCCTTTTCCTCCAGAGACCAAGGTGGTTTGATCTGGTACCATTGAAATGACCCCTGTCCATCCCCTCCTTGTAGACAGTGAGGACATGGGTAGAATTTTAAGTGACTGGCAGAAGTTATACATTCTAATCTCTTCCCTTGGCTAACATGTTGCTATTTTGGTATATGGGAAGTCCTCCTGTGCCACTGCCAACTTAGTTAATCTTCTGTAGTGTTATGAGTTACAGCAGTATTTTTGTTTGCTTAAGCATGTGATACAAATAGGGGCCCTGAGAGAAATTCCTGATTTTTTTTTCCTCTTACCCCTGCAATAGCTTAAACTCAATTAAAAAAAAATTGTAAACCTAATAGTTTCACTTTGAGTGCAAAATACTTTCTCACTTCTGAGATGAGAGGGGAGAAAGAATCAATAGGAGGATAGAATGACTTGTTTTACATAGAAATAGGGCAGTGGTGTTTTCTAGGAAATTAATTAGTTTTTCACTGAATATTCAAGTCATTTTTGGTATAAAAATTTGATATCTCTTACCAAAATTATCCTTTTATTTATTTGGAATGTAGTGTAAAATTTTTTCTTTAAAACAAAAAAGTTTCATTTAATTATAAATAGTATATATCCTTAATATTTCTTCATTAATGTAACAGGCTTTGTTGTAAAGTGCACTGAATGTTATTAATTAACTTTCATTCTTTATATATCTGCATGCAGACAGGTTGGAGTTTACTGTTGATGTTTTGTAACCCAAGTTCTGGGGTAGGTGAATTAACATTTTACTTCATGTATGGTCTATACTGAAAGTAATAAATTTTAGCTAACTTCTTGGAACATAACTGGTCATAAAGTAGAATGGGGATTAGCATAAAGGAGGAAAAGACCCAAACCAACATGAACCTTGAAGAGCATGTCTTGATTGTCTGTGGTGTATTAATATTTATGTTGTTCATCAGCAGTGGACAAGGGTGGTGATACTTTGCAGTGTTCAGATGACATGCTTTGCTTTCCCTGTTAGGAAATAGGTCAGTTCTGAAGGCATGTGAAGTTGGAGTCAGTCCCACCTCATCCTGAGGGATTGGATGGACAATTGGATTGTCTGAGATCAACAAGGGACCTGTGTAGTGTGAACAGTGATCTGGGGAGCTGTGCATGGGCTGCTTGTGCTCCTCCTCTCCTTAACACAGGGTTAATGGCAGCAAAGCTGTCCAGAGAGTGTTAAAGGAGGGTAGAGGAGAGGAAGTGCAGCACTGGGCTGTGCCGTCCAAGTGGTTTTTGGGGAGACCTAGGACTGTCTGGAAATTGTGTGCCAGATGTGGGGGCGAAAGGGCGGATGTGTTGCATCCCCACGGTCTGTGCTGAGGCAGCACAGCTGGGTTGTGGTTTTAAGGAAGTCCCTGCATCCTGCACTGCTGGCATGAAGGCAGCCACTTGCAAAGAAAGGAGGGTGTGCTCCAGCTGGGAAATGGAGCTGAAGGGCTACCCTAGAGGTGATCTGGAACAGCTTCCAAAATCTCAGCTGTATCTCAAAGTATCACAAAGAGATAGTATCACAGTATCACAAAGAGAAGAAATGCTCTAGGGGAATACAATTCCTTGATTTACAGCCCTGAAATACAACAGACATCCAGAGGTGATGTGACAAGTGCCACCAAAACTTTTTAGTGTCAGTCAGAGTAGGCTTTCTGCAGGCTGAGTTGTGTGGTTGGAAGGATGAAGCTGTAATCAGAAGGGTAGCTGCACTCCCACCTGGTTGTTGTCCTGAGCACTTCATGGGGTGATAGGAAAAAAAGATAAGTACTTGCTGAAGCTGGTGCTTGTCTGTCCAAATCTGGTGTGAGTTGGAACTTTTCATGCTTTGGGTTTTTGGTTTTTTTTAAACTATCAAAACTGATGCAGATTACATGTTATAGTCTACAATGAAATGGATCATTCCTGAAATCAGAAGTGCCAGAATTCAGCACACGACTGACTCTGAAGTCTGCCTTGGGCCATTAACTAACAAAAACAAGCTATAAGCTCCCAAACGCATAATTAAGTCTTCCTTGGAATTTATTCCTGTCCCTCTTCAAGTTTTGCATTGGTGCTGTGTTTTTAACTGGAGAGCTCCAACCAGGACTACCGTGGGTTGTCTCATGTGGAACGAGATGCTAAATTGAGGGTTATGGATGGCTCTTGGTGACAGAGATCTGCTCTAAATTGTCTCCTCGGGTGACGCTTCTCAGCACCAAGACACTACAGCCTCAGGTGTGCAAGCCCTGGCCACTAGTTCACATTGCCAAGCCCGTGAGGGACAGCAGGATATCTGTGTGAGCAGCCTCGTGCTGTAAAGCAGTGGCTGTGTCTAAGCTGCAGCACAAGAGCAGCACATCTGCAGGTTTTGTGTTCTTAGGGTTCTCCTGCTGGGCTGACCCACAGGGGAGGACATTGCAGCTCCAAGGGAGGCTGTCCTTGCCTGCTTGCAGGGTGAACAGCCACAGCTTGTGTTCCCGGTCTGGCACGGGGGCTGGTGATGGCAAACACTGCTCATCTCATCTGAAGAGCTGGGTCTAAGTGGAAAAGCCTCGTGTAGGTGGAAAGGGAAACAGAAGGACCATGACTTTGTTAAGGTCATGTGGAATAGGACATAGGACTTCCTGCATCCCTCTGCAGATCATTGTTCACTCGATGCATAATCTCTTAAAGGCTTTTCTTGTATTACCAGGATGGAAAGGGTGGAGAGGAGAGGGGCGAAAGGGTGGGGTCCTGTCCCACAGGACGCAGCAGGCTGAGCTGGCACCCTGCCAGCGACCACAGGGCCATACAGATTTCATACAGATTTACCCAAGATGGAACTTCAGAGGTTATCAGTGGGTTTTTAACAGGAAATCTGCTTTGCTCGAGTTCACTTTCGGTAAGAGCTCGCAGTGGCAGCTGTGCCTTCACCTCGCTCCCAGAGGGCGAGTGACCGCAGGCTGCGTCAGCTGTCCCGTAACTAGTGCTTTGGGATGGGGAAAACCTCTGCCCTCCAGACCTGGCTTTCCAGTGCAAACCTGCAATATCCAGAGAAGGTCCCAAGAGTTAAGGCTGTGGTAGCTACCAGCTTGGGGGATTGCACAGGTAGACAGTGCTGTGAAGGGTCACCCCGGAGCTCTGCACTCCTGTGCTGTTGCTGTGTGCTGGTTGTGTCTGTGCCTAAGGGCAGAGGCTGTTTGATATGACATTGCCTTCATGTGGGCACAGTGGCACGTGTCCAGGTATTCTGGGTTCTGGGAGGTCTCCCTGCACGTTGGCACCTTACAGCCTTGCCAACCCCCCTGCTTTGGGTTGCAGGCAGGACATGGGCACGAACAAGAACTTTTGCACCCACCAGGTTGGTGCTGCCATGGTGTCCTGCAGTTGGCAGCCCCTGCCCTTTCCGTGCACTTCTCCTTGCTGCGGTCAAATGGGGACAACTCCATCAGACCCAGACACATGTGGACGCTCATGAGTGCCTGTTGCCAAAAAGGAAGTGTGCGATGGGACTGCCGTGGGCTGCCTTGGCATGGTGTGCAGCGCTTTACAGGACAGCTGGCTTCTGTCATCTGGACTTGCACTTGTCCACTCCAGATCTGTTGGAGAAGCTGATGGGAGCTGTTTCCCACCTCCAGGAAGAGAGAGATGTGCAGGATCTGGAAGGGAAGCTGTCAGAACAAGCTCTCTGCATGTGACCTGCAGCCTTCCAATCTCATTGGGACCTTGGGTCTCTTCTTGTAATTGTGGCCCAGGCCAGAGACTGTCCAGAATTTTTATTTGGATCTAGCAAGAAAAGGTGTTGTGTGTGACTGAATGCATCATGTTGTAAATATACTTAATTAATGTAAAGCCCCTTTATCAGCTAATAGCTGACTGCTAATGTTGCCACTCTTGTTTGATGTAAAGAGAAAAGTACATGTCTTGGCCCTTGGTAGAGGACATAGATAAGCAGTTCCTTTATCTGATTGAGGTAAAAAGATAAATAAACAGCCAGTGGAAACAACACTGAGCAATCTGCCCTATTCCACATAGCTCTCCCTGCAGAGATAATGCATAGTTGGAGCTCATCAGAACCAGATCTTTGGCATAAAGCATCTCCCACAAGTCTGGCTCCAATGAGCAGTATGGAGATGTGAAAAATGTGAGTGCTGGCTCCAGGTTTGCTGAATGTTACTTTAGTGACTAACTGGCAGCTACAGCAGACTTTATACGGAAATATTTTCTGGAGGAGACCAGGAATTTAGCTGGACTCAAAGCTAATGGGAGAATTTTTTCCAGCTTGGATACCCCATCAAAATGAAGGGAGGAACTTCAGTTTTAGAAAGTCGTTGAGCTTCGGAATTGTTGATGTCTAAGCTGTGTGTGAGCTTGATAGTGTTTAATGCCATATTCTGAGGTAGGTATATGGGTAACTTACAGATGGCTGTGTTGGGTGTTTTGGCTGCATTCTCCAGAGCTGAAACCTGCTCTTATACTAAGCCTTTGCATGAAAGATGAAACCTTTTATTAGATAAACTGTCCCTCAGACCATTCCAGCCCTCTACTCAGTATCTGGGCAAATGAATCACAACAGGCTGATTCCATTTAATGATCAGGAGCAGATGGGCAGGGACAGAGGGCTGGGAGGGCGCTACCCCTGGTTCTTCCTCCCATTTTGGATTGAATCAGTCAGGATGAACTTCTGCATGTCTTGTCACTGGAGGTAAGTGGGTCTGTTGGTCTTCTTTGGTTAGGAAGCAGTTAAAACAGCCAGTTGCCCCTGGGAGCTTTAAACAAAAATCGAAACACCACTTTTCTCAAAACAATTCACACATGCTCAACTTTGTGGCTTCAGCAGAAACAGCAATGTGAGAGTTCCCATGAACTCTGACTAACCTCTGAGAGTTATTGATAAATGAAAAAAATAAGGGTCCAGGCCCTGAAACCTTTCCTAGCTTAGGCAGTAGTCTCAGTTGGTTAACAGAAAGCCCAAGGCTGGGTTCAGGATGTTTGCTGCTTTTAGAGATGTTAAGGAAAATTAACTTGAAACAGGTTGAAGTCATGCACTGAATTCTAGCACTGAATTTCAGGAATGGTCCATTTCATTGTAGGTTACAACGTGTAATCCGCATCAATTCTGATAGTTTGAAAATAGAGAAAAAAAAAACAAACAAAACAAAACAAACTAAAAACAAACAATCAAAAAAGGTCTCCATCCTTCACTATAGTTGTGAAAATGAGTGCTGATTCTTTACACTGTCCTTTGCAGAATCTACAGCAGCCCAGGAGAGGGTCATCATTCCAATGGGTTGGTTGCTGGCGCTGTTGGAGACGTGGAGTTACCAGCACTCCTGACCCCAGACTCTGAAGTGAGGTCAGGGTGCCAGCGTGTCCAGCACGGCTGTGCTTTGTGGAAGGCCCTCTCTGGCTGTGTTGCCAAGACATTCAATACCTGGAAGCTTTTGCAAACAGTCTCCTCCAAGAAGGGAGCTGTGGCTGTGCAGGGGAAGCTCCGCCGCTGGGATTGGCGTCAGCAGGGACGGATGCTCACCCAGCTGGTCCCTGCCCATCCACTCACCCAAGGAGGCTTGCGGGGAGGTTCTGCCCCATTTGTCTTCCTCCTGAGGTCTGTGATAATGTATAAATCCTATCTCTTTACGAGGAAAAGCTTTGCAATCCCAGGGGTTCTTCCATGGAAAGGGGACACATAAATATACAAAAAACTCAGCAGGATTTAGTTTTTTACAAAAGAAAACATGACTGTGACATATCGCCTGAGAACAAAGAATCATTTTTCTTTGACGCAAAATTGCTTAGTCTTAGAAATAACACTTGTAGGCAATTTTGTGCAGATAGGACCTGGGTTTTAAAATTACATCAACCCAGCTTTTAATTTTGCAGGTGTAAATTGCACCTGCAAATCATTTTGTCTGCAAACTGCAGCGTTTCATATTTGATTTCCTGATTTCCTGTGGTTTCCTTAACCGATGTCAGTTAGTTATGTCAATGTACAGCTTTGCAGGCACTACTATTTCAGGAGTAAAATTGCAGTCTCAAAGCTTCAAACCAGTTTCTGAACATTTGATGGAAGTGAGGAGTTAGGACATACAGTAAATCCACTTTCATTCAAATCTTTTGATACTATCCTCCAGTGTGAGATTGCTGCTGGTTATCATGGCAAAAGACTTGCATCTGTGGTATCTTTTGAGCAACTTGATCTAACCAAACCAAGAAACTGCAGTTTACAGCAAGAGTCGTGGTTTTGTTTCTAGTACATGTTCTTGTGAATCACGTTTTGTCACTCCCAGTAGCAGATTTGCTCCTTTAATAGCTTTATTTCCTGTTGCCCTCCTTTTCCTAGCTGTGTTTTCAAAAACAAGCCAATTACATAGTCTGAAGTTACCGGTTACATGTTGCACAGAGTGGGTGTGGGCATTTCAGTGGTGAACTGTGTACATGTGTAGGCACCCACACTGTCAAACCTGAGTGAGTTCCTCCCCACCACACAAGATAACATTTTTAAATTCAAGGTCCCTGCATGCTTTTAGGGAGGTAGCTGAGAAATAATCAGCTCTGTTGCAGTAAGACTTTTTAAAACCAAACATTTCGTAGTAAAAAGAATTAAAAAAAAAAAAAAAGGCAAAAACTTACGTAGAGCTTTAGCTTCTTGGCATCCACGTACAGGTTGCCGCATTGATGTGCTGAAACCCAGAGTTTTTCCATTACCTTCAGGTGTGCCAGTGCATGTTAAGGGGGTCAGGGTAGAGGATCATCACCAAACTTTACCTTGGTAGTTTTGTATGGCCAAAAGGTTGCTGGTACATAGAATCATAGAATAATTTGGGTTGGAAGGAATGTTTTAAAGGTTATCTAGTCCAACCTCCTTACAATGAGCAGGGACATCTTCAGCTGGAACAGGTTGCTCAGAGCCCTGTCATGACCTTGAACAGATTGAAAGTCCTTACTCAAACCCGGTTGTTATATGCCTACTTTGTTGCTGTATTCATTGTTTGCCTACATGTTTTACTTAGTCTTTTGTTATTTTAACAGGGTCGTCATGTTAAGACCGGGCAGCTAGCAGCAATCAAAGTGATGAATGTTACTGAGGTGAGTGCTAAACCAAGAATAAAAAAGGTTGCAATTAAGGTTCAAGGAAAAATAAATAATCAGACCGTGAGAAGGTGGATCGCCTATAAAAGAAAGTCCAGTAGTATAAATTATAGTTGTTGAACACTGGTTTCTGTTTTTATAAAGTACTGAGAGGTGTTAACACCACCAGATTTTTCAGCTTTGCCTGACCAGTGGTGACAAAGTGATAGGAGAATGCATTGTCAATTGTTTTGGTGGACAGTAATAATGAAGAAAAGAAGTCTCTGGCTGCTTGTTTCTAGCTGATTATCTGTTTCCAGAGATAGCAAATAAAAGATCTCCTGTAGCTCTGCACTGCCCCTGCTGTGTTTCATCACATCCTATCCCCTCACCAGCCATTCCTCAGAGAAGCTGCCCTGACAGCCAGCAAGCAGGAACATGTTAGAAATGCAAATGTAGCACTTTTTTATTGTTATTTGACAGATGAGAGGAGGAGACAGTTTAATTGGCACTGTCCTTGCTCACATTCATAAGGTGGAGCCAGCGCTGGAACAGATTGTTGAAAAAGATGCTAAATATTTGTTGTTGTTTATCCTTTGAAGACCACAGCCAGTAGTGCATCTGTCAACAGTGCCCTAGGGATGGTCAGAGATGTCACTTGTGGCCTGTCATGGTAACACCAGTGACAATCCCTTCCTTGATGAAACAATTGGAGAAAAAACTGCAGGAGGGAACCTTGGAAAGATTTCCTTCCCTTTGCTATACATCAGAGTTTCCTTTGTATGCAAGTATCAAACTATAGCATGCAGTAGTGCTTTCATGCTTGGAAACAGGATTTAAGTGAAGCACAGCCATGTGGCTCAGCTTCAGGAGTCACCCAGACAGACTTACGTGGTTCTGGGAGCAAAGGCCAGCAGCTTAGGTCTGATTTGCTGCTTCCTTGCAGGTTAGAGAACCAGCATCATACTGGGGAACCCGTTGCTTGAGGGACAGTGGAAGCAGATCATGCTGTTTTCGCATTGAGACCTTTCATGTAAAGGTTTAGGAATTGAGTGGGGAGCATGTTGGTGCAACCACCCGAAGGGGTTTTCCCTGGTGCTCTTCCCCCACTTAACCCACTTAACAATTCCGTCTCAGCTGTACTCGAGTTTTTCTGCTTTCTGGCCTTGTCCCAGGGTGAGTGCAAGGCTTTCTGCTGTTATTCCCACTTGGCCAATGGAGTTGGCTGTGTTCCTGCTGCTAGGGCACAGACTGGCAGACCTGGATGCAGTCCCTTCTGCTACTTCTGCCACTTTTGTTCACCATAAGATTCTGATTCTTTCACCAAATCTACAGTTTCTTTTTCCAGCAGGAAGTTATTTAATCAGAAACTGCCTGACCAGCCCCAGCTGTGATTGTTCAGATCTGGGGCACACCAAGAGCTAAGCAAATCTGCCCTTTGCTGTCATGAGCTGCAGCCCCAGGTCAGATTCTTAAGAGCAGCAGCAGGATGCTGTGGTCACTGTGGGATCCTCTGGACATCTGTCAGGAAGTGCTGCCTTTGAAATGGTTAAAGGGGAGCTGATGGCAACGTGTGCTCATGTGCCTCTCCGTGCAGGCTCTGCTTCCTGTTATTTGACGGAGCCAGGCAAGCACAGTGCCTGCAGAGAGGTTGGATTCTTGCTGCTTGTCTCTTCAGCTGTTGGTGCAGGTGATCAAAGAGCTCTTTGGCAGCATGTCATTCTCTGTCTGTCTTTGCTTGCATTCTTTCTAGAGAGCAAAATAACATTTAAATGTGAAATTTGTTGTTAGACCTGCCCCAGTACTAAGGGGTCTCTTGGTGCAGTATTTATCAGCTGCTGATCTTGTTTCCACTGAGGTCAGAGGCGTGTGCTTTCTACTTCTGTGCTTCCTAATGCCACTGCAGATATGCCCACATCTTCAAAAACAGCCTTTGATCATGAGCCTGTCATCTTTGAGCATGAAGCCATCTGTGCCCAGAACGTGTTGGTTTGTGAAAGGAAACAGCTTTTTGCACCTGCACATCTCTGAGCCTGTTTCCTTTTCTTAAGCAGCATTATTTATGAGCAGGTTTGTAGTCCCTTGAGAGATGGGGCTGATGGTAATGCTGAGAAGAGGGTGGTGGCAAGTGGAAATCCCAAGCATGGACGTGCACTGAGAAGTTAAGGGTGGTTTGTCCCCAGACACCCTACTTGGAGGATGTACTGAGATTTAGCCAGTCCAGGTTCAGTCCCTGGCCAGGCCTCTGACATAACCCAGGGGACAGAATCGCTCATGTTTACCCTTCTGCCTTGCTTTTTCCATGGCATAGAACAATTTTTCCAAGACTCTCTCAATCCCTGAGAATTCAGAATGCATTTGTCTGTGAAATGCCCAGCTGCTGTCCTGTGTAGCCCTTTCCTTACAGACTGATATTTGAAGCTCAGCCTGCTGTCTGCTCTAGGCAGTGTCTCCCCAAGGCACTCCACCTGCACTGGGCAGCAGTACCTGTGTGAGCACGTGGAGCTGCCTCTGCAGGCGAGGATGGGCAAGGAAGAAGAAGGAGGTGCAGGGAGGGGGCACGTTACAGCCCTCTGGGCAAACAGATCAAGCAGGAATTGAATCATCCTGCTGGTGCTGTGGAAGGAGTGTTACACATGTGCAGCTACTCTTTGCTCTTGCCAGTGGGTGTGGAAGAGCTTACTGAGCATCCCAGCTGTGTTCACAGACAGGCACATGTTCTGGAGCTGAGATTGCAGGGGAAGGGAACGTACTCGGGTAAGAGCTGTGCCAGCACAGTTCCAACATCCAGCACATTAACTGGGCAAAGGAAGAAGAGCTGAAAAACAGGCAGCAGCTCTGAGGAAGTGATTGGGATCTGCCAGCTCTGTGAAGGGAACTTTGTGGAAGCTGCAGGATGGTGCTGGGGGCATACGGAGTCAGGCTCCACATGTGCAAAGTTCATGCAGATGAGAAGAGTTAAAAAAACCCCAAACCCTTAATATCCATAAAGGTTTTAAGTAATTTGGGAAAGGCCTTCACCAAATATGAACATTGCCCCTCTATATGTTTGGTTTCCCTGGCAGGAGGAGTGAGCAGGGTGCAGGAGGGACAGCAGCAGGAGGAAAGGAGTCTTCCTTGTTTGTCCTGCTTTCTGCTCTTCTTCCATAAAGATCCAGAAACTCCTGTAGATGACAGGACCCTTGTGGTCGGGTCCAGGATGACAGTTCCCAAGTCCTTACTCTCTGCTTCCTTCTCACCTGCCTGTTAACACCCTTTCATGTGCATTATCTGAAGTCCCCAGTCTTGTCTCCCCTCCCAGAAAGCATCATCACAAGCTCTCACCTCACTTGGATTGTGCTCTGGCCATGTGCAGAGAGAAATAGGACCCTGCTCATGGAGGATTTCCTGCCTGCTGTCTGGGAGTCAGCTCTGATTTCTCTTGAAGACTCCAGGTGTTGCATGGTGCTCCTCCTTCCCCTCTCTAATTCAGTCATACAACATCCAGGGCTGTATCAAGCTGAGGATCAAGGGTCCTCCTTTCTCAACTGCAAATAAAAGATAAATTAAATATCTAGTGTATTGTGTACAGCTAGAGAGCCTGTGTTCAAAAAGAGACTCTTCTGAAACCTGAAATATCTCATTTAGCTTCAAGGGGAGTTATTTCACATTTCCCATTTCCTGAGTCTTAATACAATTAGGCTTTGGTCTGGTAATGTGTCTGGTATGGATTGATATTACTGGGGAAAACTTATTGGTCCCTTCTGTTGGGAATGATTTTTGTGTGGCTGAGTTTAATGGGACTCATCATATTCTTGAGGGAAATCTGGCTTCAGCTTGTCAGGCCTTAATGTGTTGCTCCAGGTAGAAAGGACAGTGTGTCTGGTTTTGTAAGCAGTCTGTTGTGATGGTTAAAGGAATGCTTTGATGGCAAAGCTACTGGAAAATAGAGGAAAAGTGCAGAAAAATGTCCTGTGGGGCCGAGTCGTTCTTGCTGCTTCTGTTTTTTTCCCCTTCAGCTGGTAAGTGCTGACAGGGATGTTTTATAGAAAGGTAATTTTCAAGTTTGTCTCACTCCTTTTAACTGATACAAGAATACTTTGCAACACCACTCGTTTTCTGTGAAAGTGAATGAGATGGCAAAGCCTACATGCATTTCACTGGGTGTTGTGCACTGTAGCCAACAGGCTGGGTCTGAGGGCCCTCCTGCAGATCAGGCAGTTCCCTCTGAAAAAGGGCATTTCCCTCTAGTGCAGTTATTAAAAGTTGTATTTCCATTAGTTGATTTATTGTGCACAGAGCTGTACCAAGCAGAAGGGAACATCTGAAGAGAGTGAAACAAAGAGCCTGGAAAAACAGGCAGCTGGTGCCTGGTAGAGGTGTGTTTGCCCCCAGTATGCCAGAGACTTCACTGTTGGCATGATGGAGTGGGGAAGAATCCATGGTCCAGGTAGGGCAGCCTCACAACTGTAAGGAAAGAGCAGATCCCAACCGTGGCTGGCTCTGGAGTTTGATTTGTGGCGAGTCACCTCCTTCTTGGCTTTGGTTTCCTCCCAGCAGGACCCTCCACAGGACTGGGAAGACAAATTGGCTGATGTGTGCACTAAGTGCCTTTCCAAATATTAAGTAACGGAGTGTTAGGAATACTTTTATTTCTGTTTGAATCTGGTTAGTTTCTCCAAGACTAAATTACTGCATACAGAAACCACAAATGGGGGAGTAAAAGGACCTGTCTAAGTTCCCTGAGGAGACAATATGAGATTTTTGTGCTTGAATAGGGACATTTTTTTATTTTTTTAAGGTCAATTTTGCAGTTCCTTGTTTTAGAGTATGGATCAGGGTGTTTCAGTGTTGGTTTAAGAGGTGTCCATCAGTTGCAGTCTCACAATTCCAGGATGACTCTGGTCCAACCTCCTGCTCCAAGCAGGGTCAGCCTTGGGATCGGACCAGGATGCTCAGGGTGGTTCCAGCTGGGTGTTAAAACCTCCACAGACAGGTTGGTTTGCTCGATGGTCTGTGGTCACCTAAGCCTTCTGCTCTCTCTCATTACAGAATGAAGAGGAGGAAATCAAGCTGGAGATAAATATGCTAAAAAAGTACTCCCATCACCGGAATATTGCTACCTATTATGGTGCTTTTGTGAAGAAAAGTCCTGCAGGTCAAGATGATCAGCTGTGGGTCAGTGTTCAGGGGCATTTCTGTTCACTGGATTTACAGCTCCTTCTTTAGAGCTCCAGAGTGCTTGGCTTGGGCTCTGTGAAGCTCTGAAGTCATTGTTCTGAAGAACAACATATAAATGAGAAAAATTGCTCCTCCTTAGACATCTTCCTATGATTTCCTTTGAGGATGGGCATAAAGTATGATCTGTCATTTTGATTTGTTGAGTCTTTTTTTTCAAAATTAAACACTTCTGTTCCTTTTTTTTCTTTTTTTTTTACAAAAATGAAAGAGCTTGTCCTTTTCCCCTCCTCTCCTTTTTTTTTCTTGTTTTCCTCTCTTTTCTTTTAGTTGGAAAATAAAAAAGGGAGCAGAGGAATTGGCAATAAAGCAGAGAAGAATAACGAATCCTCCAATTTTTTGACTGCAGGAACTGTTGAAACTTTGCAGTGAAATGAGAAATCTCAAATTTTAAAAAAATTGCCATGTTTTTCAGTGCTGTTGGCTCTTCCTTTTCTGATTTTGTACATTATATATCCGAAAAGCTACCTATAATCTGCAGTTGGAGAGGGACACTACTGGGGTGTTTTATTTATTCAGCAATGTGTGTGAGTCAGGAAATGAGATTTTAAGTCACTTGGCATCCAGGAAGGGCCACATGTAGTTTGGCCCACCTGGGTTGTGGTGGAGTGGGTGTTTGCACGTGGGGTCTCTGCTGGCCCCCTGGCAGAGCTGTGGTGAAGGTGCCCTGTGTTTGTCTCCCTGCAGCTGGTGATGGAGTACTGTGGAGCAGGCTCTGTCACTGACCTGGTAAAGAAGACAAAAGGGAACTGTTTCAAGGAAGACTGGATTGCTTACATCTGCAGAGAGGTTCTCAGGGTGAGTCCTGCCAGCAGAGCTTTGATGCTCATTTGCAACAAAAAGGGCTTTCCAAGCCTTTGGTTGCTAAAATAGGTCACTAATGAGCATTATTGTTTAAAGGTTGTGATCCATGGGGCTCATGGGCTGTGGTCCTTCAGTTCAGAAGAGCCTTAAGAGCTGGCTGCTTGACATCCCATATTGTTTTAGTTAATCCCATTTTCTGTATGAAGAACAGAAAATTCCTCTTTCCTATGGCAAATAGCCATCTTCTAAAATTCCAGACACTGGGCATCTAGAAAAGTAAATAAATTTGCTGTTTTCAGTAAGTCTGCCCTCCACATCAGGAGATGTTACTGCTCTTTTGCTTCAGCTGTTCATGCTGTGTAAGAAGGGTCCCTTTTCCACACTATAGAGAGAATGTTGACAGAACAGTATTCCAAAATCTTAAAGGTGGCCCTGCTGGGACAATATTCCCCAAGACAGGTCCTAGGGTTATATTTCATTCTGTGCAGGCTTAAGGCTGCTTTCTCTCTCTTTTTAATTTTTTTTTTTTTTTTTTACCCTGGAAAGTACAGAGGTTAAAACAATTCCCAAGTGTAATCTAGTGAACTAGCCTGGAAAAAAAATATAATGTTGGAACTTGTCATTCTAAATTCAAAACCCATTACATGGCTACTGATCCATCTTCCTTATAATGGAGTTTTACACCTTTTCTAAATAATGGTAAGATAAATGTGTATTCTGGGAGCTGGAATTCAAATGGCATGCCAAAATAATGCTTGAATAGGGGTAAAGTTTTGTTCCAGGAGTTGAGAAACGTGCTCAGTAGAGAGCATTGGCCATCTTAGAGGGATTTGGCACAAGCCTGCAGATTATAATCACTCTATCTGGAGGGTCTGGGGAGAACTGCCCTGCAAAAGACAGAAGCCTCAGTGGTGTGTTGAGGTTGCACCTCAGTGCTGTGGGGATGCTGCTCCTCGTTGGTGTGGCTGTAATATCCTGCCAAAGCAACTGATGTTAAAACATTTACTTTACCCCCACGCAGCTGAAAACCATAACAGAGTGTTGGTAAAAGCAAGAGATTGGATTTAATCATGCTTGTTCCAAAACAGTGGCCCAGTTGCACATGGATGGACAGTGTTTCCTTCTGGGAAATTTACAAGCTGGGTGGAAGTTCTATTTGAGCCATTAATGTTGGAGAGACAAAACGTTTTGAGTGACGCATCCGTGGCTTACTATAATGGGTTCCTTTGTATCTATGCTAGTTCAACCATGGGCAATTTTGAAATGAAGGAGGACATAGCAAATGTTAGCTGATTGAAAACAATATTTGCTGCATTCAAAGAATGGTGTGACACGGTATTTTTAACTTTCTGTCGCCCATTTACTGTTGAACTTACCGTTTTGCTGAATACAGAATTTAAGCTGCTGTGACCAGCCAGCTGCTGTCTCTGGTCCTCACACAGAGCATTCTGCTTTGCTCTTTCTCTCTTTGGTTTGCTTTTAGCCCCTAGTGTCAGGAGCATCCCTTAATTCTGAGGTAGAAGTTTGGAATATTGCTACCTTGTTCTCTTCACCCTCAACTTCAGAGATGCTCCACTGCTGTCAGGTCTGTGATGAAGAAGACAATCAAACTTGAAGTTGCCACCCTCTCTCCTCCCTGAAAACGGGCTCTTCATGTTGCTAGTAATTCTAAAGGACTTACCTTACAAATAAAGTCTGAAAAGGGTAAAAGTGCAAAAAGGCAACAGTGCCACATTCATGGTAACGTTAGGAAGAAGGAATTAGGAAAGTCTGGTTTTCTTTTAGGGCTTGGCTCATCTTCATGCTCACCATGTCATCCATCGAGATATTAAAGGACAGAATGTTCTTCTCACAGAAAATGCAGAAGTAAAATTGGGTAAGTTTCCTTAAATGTGTGCTAGAAACCTCTCTGTTAAATTTTAAGATTTCCATCTAGTCTCAGAAAGAACCTTCAGTAACATTGGAGCAACAAGTCTGCCAAGTATAATTAATGCTTGTGCTTATAAGGTGTCTGTCACGTAGGAAGGGCTGAAAATGTGACATGTTCCTGCAAGGTTGTTTCTCACAGCCTGTGGGGATTGCAGCTTCTTTGGGACAGTGAAGCACAGAGCCTGTCTAGTAACTCACAGCACCATCAGACCTTCACAGCTGATCCCAGCATGCAAAGACTTCCAAATTCAAAAAAGTGGTGGGAACACATCACAGTAATCCATTTCTCTAAGGGAAGGAGTCTTAGGGATTTCATAAATCTGACAATATGTGAGATTGCTGATGTGTAAGGACTACCACTGAAGTAACAGTCATCTCTCCAGAAAGTTGAAGGGTTTACTCATTTCCTTTACTTCCTGTGACATGTCAGTGTTGGCAACTTGTGACTTCCTGAGACTAAACTCAAGTATATGTCTCCCTTGAGAAGGGCATGTCTTTCATGTTTTGGAAAGACATCACAGGGAATGCATGGCAGTGTTTTAAAGAAGTCTCAGGGGGAGCACTTCTCTTATTTGTGATGATCTTTACGATCCCTCTCTCTTTAATTAAAAAAATTTGCTGTAGAGTTGGAAAACAAAAACAGTAAACATGGCTTGTGGATGTGGGGTTTTGCTTGGAGCAAGTAACAGTAAGTACTTTAAATCACATTATGGTTTAACCTTGTGGAAAAGACTGAAGTCAAAGGAAGTTTTGCTGTTTTATTAAATAAAGGCAGGATTTTGCTTGTAGTATCTAAAACATATGAACTTCTTGTCAACTGTTCCCTCTTAAAACAGGTGAGATGGGATGGTTGGTGCATTTGTGGTCTTGCATAGTTACTGGTCACACCATTCTCCACATGATTGACAAGAAAGTTAAGCATTCCTGACTCTGGATAAAGATGAAACAGATTTACTAAGTACAACAATTCAAAAAGAAAAGGAAAAAAAAGCTGTTAAGATGTTTCTAGATATATTTAGCTTGTGTGTCTTAAAGCAAAGAATCCAGAAAGCCAAATCCAATTGCATTCCACTTCCCATCAGAAGCACAGAGTGCACGGTGGTCCCAAAGGTCAGGTCCACTTTATTCTTGGAGAAGGTTTGCTAGGCAGGCACATTATATTATAAATTATGTATACGTGATTGGGTTTTGCAGATGATCTGCAGCGAGGCAGCATAAATGAGAAAATCTGCTTCTTGATGGTAACCACAGGGCTTTCTCCTTTCAGTCCTTTCCTTTTCCTGCTACTTTGGCTCCCCTGTGAATAGCACTTCAGTGCTATGCCCAGTGGATCCAATTAATCTATCCGTGAGGGCTGTTCAGAGAGAAACACAATCACATAATTATTTGTTGTATAGGCCCTTTTCATATTTGAACAAAACCATTTTGCTGTGCAGACCTGATAAAAGTACCACCCTTTTCAGCACAAAGAGCACTGGGTGATTCTCTCATTCTGATGAGTCTGAGATCAGAATAAGGTAGTAGACTGTCCATCTAAGGAACTCTCTGAATGTAGAGAAGGAGTTATTCCAGACTCAAAATGAAGTGATATGATGGTTCTTTGCAGCTTTCACAAGTGACCATATTAGACACATTCAAATTTGCCATGTCTGTAGATAACTATTTTTTCATTCACACACTATTTAATGTATTGTTTAAACATAAATTATTCTGTCTTTCTAGAGCAATCTGTGTTGCTATAACCTTTCTGGCAGATTTGGCATGCTGTTTATTTGATCCTCTATTTGATCAAAAAGAAGGAGGGAAAAAAAGGGCAGTTAAATTTCAACTATTGGACAAGATACGCTGGAGGAGCTCAGATCTGATGTGCATTGTAGCCCAAAGATTTGGTGTTCTCAGCAGTATAGAAGTAATCAAGCACATGCTCTGCCGTTTTAGATACAACTCTGCTGATTTCTTTACCTCTGCTTGGCTTTTCAGTGGATTTTGGTGTAAGTGCTCAGCTGGACAGGACTATTGGGAGAAGAAACACGTTTATTGGCACACCTTACTGGATGGCCCCCGAGGTCATTGCTTGTGAGGAGAACCCAGACTCAACATATGATTACAGGGTAAGTGTTAAACCCTGCATAAGGGAGCAAAACATGCAGATTATTGCTGAAATTCTGCTAATTTGAAAAGTTACAACTTCCTGCCTTTTAAACCACAATAATACTAGAGCTGCACAAACAGGAGTATTTGTAATATGTGGGTGGAGGCTCTTTTTAAGAGTGGAGTTTCATAATGAATTCTTTTTTCTGAATTGCCAATACATGAAATACACTTTCATGATCTTCTCTGCAATAGAAAAGTACTGATATATGAAGGTTGCGGATCTGAACAGAAAAGAAAGGAAAAGATAAATTCCAAAAGAATACTTGACCTAGTGTAATACTAACGTGGCAAGTTGCTGCACTCTGTGATAGAGCTCTGTACTCAGCTGTGAATCCTGAATTAGCTGGCAATAATTAGTATGACTTCACTCATTTATGAGCATGTGGCTGCAAGAGGTTTCCCATACCACAGTGATTTCTCTTCACTGGCAGTGTGGCTGAGATGAGAAGGCACAGAATTCCTGTATTTCAGTTTGTGTCCATTGCCTCTTATCCTGTCACTGGGCACCACCCAGAACTTTGGCTTGGTTGTCTTTACTTCCCTCCTAGTAGGAATCTGTACACCTGTGTGGGATCTCCCCTAGGCTTCTCCTCTGCAGGCTCAGCTGGTCTCTGTCTCTCAGCCCAGACCCTCCGAGCTCCAACCCCTTAAACATCTTTGTGGCCCTTCACTGCACTCCTTCAGTGTGTCCATGACCTCCTTGTACTGGGGAACCCAGGAGCAGCTATGAAGCACTTTTTCTGGTTTTCCTCATAATAGGTTGATGCTGTTCCAAAGAGGCTCACAAAGGTAATTCTTTGTCCTCTGGCCTCTTTCCAGCAGTTTTGTCACTTGCCTGCCTACATTTACCATGCAGGATGTAGCTGATAGGATGAGCTATGTAACAGGAAGCCACTCTGTAACCTCTTGCTCTTAAAAACAAACAAACAAAACAAAACAAAAAAGTGCACATGAATATGTATGCACACTGAGCTTTACAAACCTTGCTATCTTTCTTTCACCTGTCTGCCTCTGGTGCTTTGGAACACCAAAATTCTTTGTATCCAGGATGTTTCTCTCCTTGTCCTCAAAGCCGGTGATACTACCCCTAGAAGACTTTTTAACTATTCAGTCATTTACTTAATAACAAGTCTGGATCATGAATCTACGAAATTCCTACAGGTTTTGTTGCCAAATCCCTTCACAAGCTGTGATGCGAACTCACTTTCAGCTTGTGCAGAGAGTTCAGAGCAGCTGGACTGAGAAGGCTCTGTTGATGAAGTCAGGTTTAATTATAGAGAGCTGGGCTGGGTTTGAGCTGCTCTTTTGTAGTCGTTTAGTCCTTCTGGCCTCTGAAGGTTTGTTTTCTGTCACTTTGTTTTTGAAAAGATAGTTTTGGAGAAGCTCTGCAAGTTGGTTTGGTCACGTGCCTCTCATTTGGCTACATTTAGACACAAGAAAGTAGTGAAATAATGCACATGATTAATCAAGTGGAAACCCGTGAGGTTTTTACAGTCACTGGTGTTGTTGATGACTTACTTTCCATGATCCAAACCTGGCCCTTGGCATCCAGGTCAGCTGATAAAGGGAACTCCACTCTTTTAACTGGGCAGGCCATACTCTGCAGCCTAAACCTGACTGCGTGCTCTCCTTTCATGTGCCCAAAATTGTGTGACTGCAGATTTTGTAGACAGAAAAACTCAGACCTCAAGTCCTGACTAATTTCTGTTCCATCAGTGTAGAAACCCAGCAGTGACTGCTCTGAAATAGGCGTTAAGACAAAGAATTTTTTGGGCCAGAAGGAGGAGGGTGAGGCACTGCTGTGTCTCAATGCCTCTTGGAAACAGATTTAAGGCATGTATTTAAATGGTGCCTGCTGTATTCTGGCTCTTGTTTTTTGAATGCAGAAAGTCTGCATTTTGGGGCTGGCTGCTTCAATGGTGAATCAGCTGTTCAGAGTTGCATGGAGAAATAGGAAGCTCCTGGCTATTAACACACTTCCTAAAAGCTCAGTAGGGAGTGGGAGGGAGCAGATATATGTCACTCCAACTAAAACAAAGTGATCCAGGAGACATCTAGGGAAACTGTAAAAACAAAAAAACAAACAAAAAAACCAAACAAAACCAAACAAACAAAAAACACAACAAAAAAAAAACAAGAACAACCCCCCAAAAAAACCCAAAAAACCAAACAAAACCCCTCAAAAACTCAGAAGAAACAAACAAAAAAAGCTTGAATGCTGTAAGCTGCAATGTGCATGTTTGTTTTCCTGCAGAGTGACCTGTGGTCTCTGGGCATCACTGCTATTGAAATGGCTGAAGGAGCTCCTCGTAAGTGATTTGGTATAAAGGTGGGGGTGTCTATGCTTTATAATACGATCTGTGTTAAAATAACTCATGCTTGGCCAGTGCACATGTGTACAGAATTCTGGTTCTCTCTTTATCTTTAAAAATATTCTATGACTTTTTCTCCTTTGAACTCTTTTGCTTTCTCTTCCTTTTAGTCCCTGTCAGTCTGTATTTTGATTCCTTGCCATCATTTCCTAGGGAAACAAATATTTGTTTTAGAGCTCTTGTTAGCATCACTTTGTTGACCACTGCCTGCGAGTTCATCTGGGCAGAAGTGATTGACATGTTGACAGAAAACATTGACAGGGGTGGCTTTGGGTTTAGGTTGCTAAAAATAATTATGGCAGTAGGAGAAGGTAGGCCTGAAGGTTGTAGTTTACTCTGTACAGTTTGGGGGATTAATACTGTGTTTGCTCACATGTAATGGCTTCGGTCCATGGCCACATTCTCAACCTGGCAGCAGATTGGCATGGTTTTACAGCCTGCCTTTGACTGGCAGGTGTTCCCTGGCTCTTCCAGTGAGCCCCTGGCAGCCATCAGGCAGAGATCCGTGGAGGCAAAGTCCTTGTGCATCGTGGTTTCCATGGAGGACTGGATGCTTTGCCCCAGCTGCTGCAGAGATGTGATGTGTTGGGATACCTGGTCACTGCTCAGAGCACGGGAGATGAAGTAGACCATACTCTGCCCTGAGCCTGAGAGCACAGAGGCTATGCTTTTAAAAAACACGCTTGGCTGTTCTCCCATCAGACTTGGTTTGTAGCAGGAGTCAGCTGGAGATCAGGAGCACTTTCAGACCCTGTGCTTCTTCAGACCCTGTGCTTCAGCCTAACTGGAGCTTGGTTTTGAGACAGGAGTCCATACGGAGGTTTCTTTGGGAGAGACATTGTAGCTTTGCATGCCAATTCCTCATGCCACTTGTATTTGATGTTTTCCCTGCTTTTGACAGGGCAATGCTATGGATTATATTCTGCTTCACTGTATTTTGTTTGCTGTACTGGGATCCAGAGCTAGAAACTAGGCTTCTTCTGTTCCCCACCTCCAATGTATCATTTACTACTGAAAGTACAAAGGAAAAAGTCAGAAACAGAACCTAAATGTGAGAAATGATAGCAGGTGGATGCAGACAGAGAAATCAATAGAAGGCAGGGAAGGCTTTACCAGAGCCCAGTCTTCTCACTTGTGCTAGTTCTGTAATGCTGTAAGTTCATGCCTGTTAAGAAACTCACTGCTGAGCACCTGCATATCATAAGAAATCAGCCTCCATGTAGTTCCTATCAGTTGCCATTCAGTAGTTCAGTTTGGTGATGGAAGGCCTCTGACCCCTGATGTTTCTCCATGGCAGATGGAGCACACTCACAATTCCATACAAAATGCTTGGGATAGATGAGATGTGACAGCATTTACTTTCTGCAGAGTTCTTTGTAGGTTCAACTTTCCACACAGTAACACTATAAGAAGTACATTGGGCTGGAGAGAAACCAGCATCTGAATGCAGCAGCATGACTGTTGTAGATTGCCTAATAATGGTGCTCACACTCCTGAAGCACAGGATAGATGAAATGTGTGCTCAGTCATTCTGCTCTGTGCTGGTGATGCAGGTTATGAGCTCTTCACTTTGCATCAGGTTTTCTTCACCCTGCATTTTCTCATATGCCACGAACAACGTAGCGAAGAGCCTGGTTAAAATGGAGCTTATCATTTATCTGAACCATAAGCCAGACATAATGACTAAATAAGTATTTCAATCCCAGCTTTAACTTCTGTTTATGTAAAAACACTTTTTGGTGTATGAGGAAGGTGAGGGTTTTTTAATGTGCTTCTGAAGCCTTATATATCAAAAATATGAAGGAACTTTACTTGTTCCTGCCCTGCAGCTTTTCTTCCAAATCTCTTTTGACTGAAAGTTTCTGTGTACTCAGAGACTTGATTTCTTGGCTGTGGTGTGAATTTCCTTTACTGGTGTGGTTCTGCTCTGCCTCTGGAAGTGGGGATGTTTGTGGAGCACTGCTCCTCTCTGCTGGGAGAGCCAGGCTCCTGCCCCATCTGGGCCAGTGTGGTCAGGCTGGGAGGGACACCAGGAGGATGTGCACCCTTCAGCAACCTGTGGTTTCTTTTGCAGCCCTGTGTGACATGCACCCCATGAGGGCTCTCTTCCTCATCCCACGGAACCCACCTCCAAAGCTGAAATCCAGAAAATGGTAAAGAGATATGTGAAAAATCTTTATTTTTGCTGCACTGGGTTTAGGAGGATTTTGAGATCACTTATCCAGAGACAATGATTTTGTTAAGTCCTACAGTGATCCAGGAGGTAATTTCTAGGCTGTTTCTAATGCTGGGTTAAGCCAGCCAGCAGATGTAGTTTACCTTTGGGAAGCAACACCTTTCTTTTGAACTCTGCCTAAACTGCAGCAGTTGTTTAATTTTGGTGTTTGTGGCTGAAATTTAAGGATAGGCAAGGAAGGCTTAGATGGGCTGCTTGGGGTCAGTGCTTTATCAGAGAGGACTGCACATTGTGGGGCTAATGGCAGTCACTGTGCCCTACAGATAATTGTCTTTTAAATGAGGTGTATAAAGAAAACCTTTGCCTGTTCTGTGTTATTCAGGTCAAAGAAATTCCTAAACTTTGTTGAAAGCTGCCTTGTAAAACATTATTTGCATCGTCCATCCACTGAAACCTTGCTTAAGCATTCTTTCATCCGAGACATGCAGAATGAGCGGCAAGTGCGCATCATGCTGAAAGATCACCTGGACAGGACCAGGAAGAAAAAAGGAGAAAAGGGTAACATGACAAAACCAAAATGAAAAGCACTGCAGAGAGCAAGTTCTCCTTGGATTTTGGCACAAAGCAGATGCAACTGAAATACTAGAACCAGAAAAACTGAGACAGCTTTGGCCTTGATAGTGGCAGGGCCGTATTGAGGATCTCGTTGTGGAAGCCTGGGTCCTTATTGGTGTTTAAGTGCTAAAGTCTTTGGAGCCTGACTGATCCTGAGTCACTGAGAGCAGCCCTGGTGCTAGCAGAAGCAAGGAGTCCAAGTCTAGATCTCTGCTTTCTTGAGTATTTAAGCAGTGCTCCACAAATATATTTCTGTCCCAGATCCATTTAATTTACCTGCTGTGTCTCCATATAATTTTAACTTGTGAATTCTTTGAGAGCAGCAGGGCTTTTTAGTGTTTTGCAGTGGAGAGCACAAAAGAGACCTAGAGAAGACCTCCAATTTCCAGCAAAACACAAAAGGATATGATGAATTATCTGCTTCACAGAGTATAAGAAAAAGAGAGAGTCTGAGTTTGATACAAAAGCCAGCCTTACTCTTCAAAGCAAAATGTGGGAGAAGCAGTGCTGGAGTGCGGATGATAGTTGTGTAAATGCCTGTGTAAATACCATGGCAGACTAAGGGCTGTGCAAAGGGCCGTGAGACACGTAGCCTGTCAACCAGCAATTGTCCCCTTCTCTCCTCTCCTCCTCTGCTTTATATTTTATACTGGCAGAGGCTCTGTGAAGGTCAGTGACTGTGAGGGCAAACCTGGAAAGCACTGTGGAAGTTGTCTTAGAAACTGTTAAGTAGTGATTTGACAACAGGAATATTTTTGCCTAAAATGAAATTGCTATTGCAATGTGGATTTACTGACTCCAGTAGTAGCTGCAAATTCTGCCACCCCTTTCAGCTGTGACTCTCAAAGCACATTGGAATGGAAAGACAGTGAGTTGGAGTTTCTCACAAATGCCCTTGAGAGCCGGGGTGGAAAACGCAATGATAACAATCCCTTCTTGATAGATAGGTATATTTTGACCTGAAAAGTGCTATTTTAATCAAGGCTCCCCTGAAACAGAGAGCAGTGTAAAATTGCCAGACTATACACTTCAAAATAGCAACTTCAGAAAAAAATGAAGCCCCAATTTAGCATGCAATTTAGCCAGCAATGAGGGGTAGGACAAGTTTGAAATTATCCCATGAAAGCTGCCTTCATGTTAGTCTTGAAGAGAACTTCAAAACTGTGGATCAGTTTCTTCTGAGTCTTTGTGCTAAAGCTAGAATTAGTGGACGTTTTTTACTTATTTAATTATTTACTTTGATACCGAAGGAAACCTGGATTTACTGAAGGCCTCAGCATAGCCATACAATAGATATGAGCAGCAGAGCAGGGCAGTGCAGGACTTCTGTGTCCTGCCTAAATGTCTTTCTGAAGAACCCCTCTGCTGCTGGTTCTGTGGGGATTGGGTTTCTTGGTGGGTTTAGCCTAATTTGTTTCAGTTGGTGAAAATAGGTTAGTTTTGCAAAACCAACGCCGTCAGCCAAGGGAAAAGGGGGGTGTGTGTGTGGGGGTGTGTGTGTGTGTAAAGGGGCTGCCCTGACACGTTGCCTGAACTAGATTTTGAATTATATACGTGGATATTTTGCCTCCCCTCAGCCTCCCAGCACAATCTGTGACTTCTAAATTCCAATTCCTGCTGAGCCTGTAGTTCAGGTTGAGTGCTCAGAAACAAAGTTCAAGATCATACCTTAAATAACAGTATCCTCCTCTGGGGTTTGTTTATTCTCTTTTTTTCAGAAGAAACGGACTATGATTACAGTGGAAGTGAGGAGGAAGATGATGAACTGAATGAAGATGAAGGAGAACCAAGGTTAATTTTATTACTGGAATAGAAAATTTGCCTGCCCAAGCCATTCTCATTGGAGGCAGCTCTCCTCAACAAGAACTGCTTTCTTAACTTGCTCTGAATCCCTAACCTCCTGTGTCCCCTTTGGTAGCTTTAACTGTTTTATAGCAGTCAAACGTAACTGCTGAGTATAAAATGTCTGTAATAAACTGCTTCTTAGTTCCCCTGCAACAGGGAGGAAACTCTCAAGTGAAGCACCCAATAATCAGCTTCAGGCTGGTTTGTGGCACAGCGAGTGCAGATGCAGAGTCAACATCCTGGAGATAAATCTTAATTTCCCAACACAGGTCAACAAGCAATTCCCAGTGCACCTTGTATTCTGACTTTAATGTTATGTTTAGTCATGCAGAAAGCTCCTCTTTGTTTCAGCTCCATCGTTAATCTCCCAGGGGAGTCGACTCTCCGTCGTGAATTTCTGAGGCTGCAGCAGGAGAACAAAAACCGCTCTGACCCTCATCGCCAGCAGCAGCAGCTGAAGGACCAGGAGAAATACAAGAAGCAGCTGCTGACAGAGCGGCAGAAGCGGATTGAGCAGCAGAAAGAGCAGAGGAGGAGGCTGGAGGATGTAGGGACTGGCTTGTATTGTTATTCCATGTGCCTGTAGAAAGTTGGCTCTGAAGGGCAAGAAACCTGTGTTAAACTGTCAGCACAACCTCAAAATCTTCCACCTTGGGAGAGCTGTGTCATGTTTCAATGCAATGATCTTAAATGGGCGCTCTCATTTTCCTTCTGACAACCTGCCCTGAGCTGTGGAAACAGAAGGGGAAGGGCATTTTGCTTGAGTTAGTTTAGGTGGTGGAAGTCCAGGCAGATGGGATGAGAGATCTCCATTTCTCATCTGCATTTCCCAGTTTGGATTCAGTCAGTCTGGTCTAGAGTCCTGGTCCTGCTTCTGTTGAAGATGTTAAAAGAGCTGCTGTCTTTTCAGCTGCCTGACATGCTGTGGTGTTGAATGCAGTGCTAAGTAATGACATCATAGGTTGGAAAAGACCTTTAGGATCATCCAGTCCAACCTTACCCCAGCACCGACACATTCACCACTAAACCATGTTCCTAAATACTGTATCCACGTGTTTTTTGAACAGTTGCAGGAATGGTGATTCCACCACTTCCCTCTGCAGTCTGTTCCAGTGCTTGATCACCTATTCAGTAATTTTTCCTAATATCCAGTGTAAATCTCCACTGGCACAACTTGTTTATTACCTATGAGAAGAGACTGCCCCCCACCTGACTACAACATCCCTTCAGGCAGATTTAGGGTTCCCCCTGAGCCTCCTCCAAGCTAAACACCCCCAGCTCCCTCAGCCATTCCTCATCAGACTTGTGCCCCCGACCCTTCCCCAGTTTTATTCTCTTCCGTGGACTTGCAGCAGCACCTCAATGCCTTTCTTGTAGTGAGGGGCCCATCACAGAACAAAAATAACCAGCATGTCCCTTCTCATGAGTATCAGCCAAAACTCGAGCATTGTGTGGACTCTGGAGCTGAGGTTTGTGAAGCAAAGTGCTGCTCCAACCAAAACAGGGGCACTCTGGAAAACCCCTTCCTTCTTGAAATGACAGGAAGACATTTGTCATTAGATTAGCTGCCAGCTGTCAGGGAGATCTCTCATGCCTGTGCAAAGGAGTGACACATCTGCCCTGGGCTGCCAAAAGGGCAGAGGTTTCACTTCAAGTCTGGCAGTCATGGTGGTGGCAGCTTCTGATGTGTGGTGCGTTGGGTGTCCCCCATTAGTGACTGCAGAGCAGGAAATGAGCCTTGTGATTAATGAACAATGGCATAAGTAATTGGTGGGTACAAAAATAAAGTAAAACGAGCAGTGTTGTTCCCTGGCTCTCTTCCAGCACCAGAGGCGAGAGCAGGAGCTACGGAGGCAGCAGGAGTGTGAGCAGAGGTGGCCAGAGGCAAAGGTCGGTCAGAGGAAAGAGGAAAGGGGTAAAGAAGACAAAAGGGCTGTGGAAGAGGAACAATTCATAGTAGATGGACAGAGGAAATTAGAAAAGAAGCAGGTATGAAGAGACTGTTTACTGACAGCAGCTTGCAGCTCCCTGCTCCTGTTTGTGATGTGTTTCTGAGTTTCCTGAGGGTGTTCCCATACTCAGAGTTGTGGACTGGAGATGGGCTTCATTAATGCGTTTACTGCTTCTTGTTCTCAGAATCACCCTTTTTTTGAGTTAACTTGCATGTTACTGAGTCATACTCTTTACCTACAGGGATACTCTCCTAGGTCTGGCCCTGCTGTATCTCTGTGGTGAAATGGTCTTCAGTCTGATTTAAACTTTCTTTTCCCTGAAAGCTTCCAACATCAACTAAAACTAGGTTGAAATCTCCAGTTTCCATTTTGTATTCAGATTGTAACCAGACCATTTCTTTTTCTCAAAAACAGAGGAGCAGAGCTTAATTCTAATACTGAAGCGTCATTATCAAGTTTGATACATTGGCTACAATGTTTTTCTAATGTTTCAGCTGCAAATTGACATGTAATCAGAAGCAGGGAGTGTTTGATTAAAGTCCTCCATTTCTAGGAGAAGTGAAAAGAAGTATGTTTTTCTGACTTGCTGTCTAAAAAGCAAAACAGAGTATTTGGTGTCACTTTATTCTTCCTGTTGCTTGGGGTTCTGGCTCTTCTGTCAGTCCTGCTGGAATTGTTGCTCTCTCTGTTCTTTGAAAAGCCACAGTTTCCAGCGGGTAACTTGGTTGTCCTCCAAGACATTGTTCTCTCTGAGGTTCATCACCCTCTGCTTTCAGAAGATGGAAGATGTGCAGCACAGCAGGAAGGTGCATCGAACTCTCCCCAAAGATCAGACACAGCTGCTGTCCCTCCAACATGACCACAAGCAGAAGAAGAAGGAGCCTTCCAAGAGTTCAAATGCAGCAGTGCATCCTCTACCAAGCAGCACAAGCAAAGAGGTACCGTCTTGGCCAGCGTGGCATTTTGGTGCTTTACAGTTCATGATGCTGTGGTAGTGCTGAAGCAGAGAGCAGACTGAAATCTGGAGTGTGATCTATGTCCTGCTACACACTTATGCTGCAGTAAATCTTTGTTTTCCATTAATATTCAGAGAATAAGGTAAAGAAAAAATTGCTCTGTCACTTCTTAAATTCAGGGAAGGGTTGGACTGGCGAATGAGGAAACAAGGTTCTTCTGGTAAACTAGGTGTCATTCCCTTGTGTTACAAAGAGGAATGACTTAAGGTTATGTCATCTGACATTTAACATTTGCCTGATGGTAGGGTTCACAAAACTGACCATCAGCATCATGTTTCCCAAGCACAGATTTCTGTGCCCCAACGTCAGACTGTGACACCTTTTCTGGGTTTTTATGTCTCAGGGCAAGATTTGATGGATAAGGGCGACAGAACCATTTCTTGGGAGTTCCTTGGCGTTGCCATTGCACTTACCCTGTCACCAGCAGGTCAGGCCAGTTTTCCCCTGCACATCTGTGTCCAGATGTGAGCCCACTGTGTGCTGTATTAGGCCCCACCAGCACCAAAGTGAATGAGGTTAGAGGGAAATACTCCAAGCTCGGGCTTGACACTGTATTGCCTGCATGAGTTTGCATCTGGATCATGATACATTGAGTGAAGCTCCCTGTGGGCACAGAGCTGGTGGGTAATTATCATATCTAGCTTTTACATCTTTCTTGCTTATGGGAGAATTTGCCTTTCATTATTAGGAGTTGCAAGTAATGAAAATGTGGCCTCAAGAGCATATGATTGAGTTTGCTGGGGCTAGAATTTTGTGGTGTTTGGCTGTGGTTGCTTGTTTTAATAAGGTATTTTTGGGGAAGGGTGGTTTGGTGTTCTTTTTTTCCCCAGTGGCGATCTGTGAGACTTAGTGGGATCATTTTCCATGTCCTCAGCAGTTTCCTGCCTGTGTTAAGAATATGCTTACCTTTCTGACACAGGCACAAACATTCAGACTTAGTGAGAGATACCATTAAGAATGCCCACCCAGACACAGATAACTGGGTATTCTTATGTCATTAATCTCCAGTTTACTGTGTAGAGCTGTTTCTAGGCTGCTGAATCAGAGGATATGCTAAAGATTTACACTAGAGAATGGGAATGAGTCATGTTGAATGGAACTGAAAAGAGTACTGGGGTCAAAACCACAGAATAAAGATTTTTGTAATGAGCAATGCCCTTGGGAAATTTATTCCTTCTAGATCATGTTCCTCAGTCTTTTCCATAGTGCAAGTAATGTACCAAAAGACAGAGTGTTAAAAGTGTTTTAAAGTAGAAAGCAACATGCAGTAAGGTCAATGCTGTCTAAGGGGGTAATAAATGCACAGCAAAACAGGCTGCATGTTGTCAAAGATAAGTGAATACAGACAGATGATTCCTCCCAGCTAAAATCCCACCTTACAACAAAAGAGATAACCTTTTTAGCAGATGGAAACTCAGGCCCTTCTCCTTGCTGCAGTTTGGAAACCTGGTGAAGCAGGAAGGGCTGCAAATGGAGAGGCAGTAGTGGTTTGCATTGTGCCAGGGCTGTCCTGGTGAGCAGGTCCATCGGAGGTGGTGCTCTCTGTGCTGCTGTGGGAGAACATCCAGCCTGCAAAGCCTGGGGCTCTGTGTGCAACTCTGTGTTTCTCCTTCTCAGGCTGAGGACCAAGGAAAGAAGAGTGATGCCACGCAGCCTTCCCTGGAGTGGGGGGCAGCGCTGGGGCACGAGGCCACGCCACACTCCAGGATGGGATCGGGCAGCAGCTCCAGCCCCTGCACCCCCGCGCCACAGAGAGCCATGGCAGTGCAGGTACTGCTGCCCCAGCTGGGGACGAGGCACCCTGGGTGGGTCCCAAGCAGAAAAGGGCATTGGAAAGCTGATTCTCTTCATTACAAGTGACTGAGGCCCGTGCAAACCAGCTCGGAGGTTTTTTTTTGGTGACATCCTTGCTGCTGAGTTCTGTGTGGAATTATATTTAAGCACTGCAGGTCAGGGTTAGATAACAGTTATTTTTATACACTTGGTGCCTGATTGCTGGTTCCATGATACTCGTCTTAGATGTTTCACAGAAACCTGAATGACTGTGCAGTTGCAGTCTCTGATGTATTATTTACACGGTGCCATAAATGTGTGTGACACTTTACAAAACATGTCCAAAGCCAGAATTTTTGTAAGTGAAACCATGTGAAAAAGCAAGATTTTTAGTGAGCTTATGAAATAATCTGGAAGTATATGGAGATGCATTAAAAGCAATGCAGAGTCAGATTTTGCTATGAATAGAGCCCAGAAGGTCTGTGACTTTAAAAACTTCAGTATTAGAGGTAGAAGTGGAGTCTAAACAGTACCTGTGCAGTGAAAGCACTCTGATGAAGCTCTCCATTGGAATCTTTCTCTCAAAACATTTTAGGTCCTGCTATTTCTACAGTTCTGGGAGAGGTGATTCAGGTTCTCTCAGTGTGCCCAAAAATTCAGCTTCCTTTCACCATCCTACTCTATCACAGTGTATGAAGTAAGTAGCTTAGACTGCAGGGTTTTTTCTCCATGAATGTTTCCAGAAATGGGGCACCTGCAACCTTTCTGGACAATCTCTTCTGCTGTTGCTCCACCCTCTTTGTAAGGAATTTCTTCCTTTGCTTTCCTGAAATTTACTTTTTGCCATATTCCCTCAGGACTACAAACTCCACCAGTGCATGGTCACTGCAGCCCTGGCTGCCTCCAGTCTTGACATCACTGGTTAGCTCCCTTATGCTTGTTACCCTGAGGTCCAGTATCACATCCCCTCTGGTAGGCATGGCTACTATTTGGCTTAAAAAGTTATCCTCCTTGCATTCCAGGATCTTCTGCATTGCCTACAGCTCCCTGTGCTGCTTTCCCAGCAGAGGTCAGGGTGGTTGAAGTTCCCCAGCAGGATATGAGGAAGTAGCTCTCCCTTATCCTTCTGCTTTGGTTTGTGCCCTGCAGCGAGTCTGGGAGGCAGATGATGGCTGGATGTTGGTGTCTCTAAGTCAAAGCCTCCCTATGCCGTTCCTGTTCAGGCTGCTGTTTGGTGATGATAGGAAAATCACCACAGACAGATTCTGTGAGCAGAAAGGCCTCATTTCACCTGATAGATTTTACCTGGAAAAATATTTATGTGTGTCTTCTCAATCCCTTTCTTTCCCATGGCCTGTTTGTTGTTTCAAGTCCTGGGTATTGTAAGTGGGCTGAGCTGATGGCCTTGCTTGTAGCATCAAATCACTGGAGAGTTGTTGCAAGGTCTACAAGAACATTTGTATCTTAGCCTTGGGCAGAGGCTGGCAGCTTCCCTGAGGCAAATATTTTAGCCCTGTAATAGCATTGAGAGCATCCATAGTTTATTGCAGGGCATTTGGGATTCTGCAGGAGCTCAGTGTCTGTACAGAGGACAGTCCTGCCCTGTTGAGGTGCCACTCCTGGGATGAGAGGAGCTGTGTTCCAGGCTGGCTGCTTCACCTGGGACAAGTGATCATTCCTTTGCACCCTGTCCGTGCTTCCCTATCAGTAGCACCTCTCTCAGCTGCCTAGAAGAGCAGTGAGGAATGAAGCAGTATTTACCAACCTCTTTCACATTTCATGATGGAAACTACACTATAAAAATGTTATGCTGTTTATAGTGATGGTGTTACTTAAGGGTAATAGCAGCAAGTGATGTACAGTTGCTGCTGTGCAATTTCACTCCCTGCTGGGAGGTGCCCTGGTGCCCACTGACAAGGCACAGCTCCAGCTGACAGCCCCTGTGGACAGGGATAAGCCAATCTGTACTCTTTAGCTGTTGTGTTTGCATGGAGACCAGGTGAACTTCAGTGGGTAATTTATAAATCCTCTGGAGGGTTGTCTTTCCCTTTGCTGGTTGGGAGCAGCTGTTGATGTTAATAATGGCATGTTTGGATATGCTGCCTGCATGAACTGTAGGAAGTGTTTAGGCAACAGGAGTGATGGGCCAGTTTGTCACCTGGAGATTAAAAGACTCACAGCAATATCCTTGTGAAGTTCAGTACTTGGGTGCCTTATTGATTTAAAATAAAAGTGAACTGTGGAGTTAAAATGCAAGCTGAATTCATCACAGATGCTGCACTGAAGAACTTCCAGCCAGGTTTGTCAGAGAGGGATCATCTGTCATAACTGCTCTGCTCAGACAAAAATGACATCTTATTTTCAGCAGTCGTATTCTGTGAGATGCTGTGGCACATCCTTGTTGCCCAAATCCCTGTCAGAATTATTTCACTGGAAAACTTAGCATAGCCCCTGAGGTGCAAGGAGCAGTGATTTCTCAGTGTCTTCTATCTTATCTGTCTGCTAAGGGAAATGTGAGGTGTTACTTGTCAGAGTTTACCATTTCCACTTATTTTGTACCAGTTCTGTGTTTCCTGCACTGTGGTGGCAGATCTGCCTCTCTGGCTGTGGTGGTGCCTGAAGAATTTTATAGAGGCTTCTTGAACAAAGTCACTGAGTCTGTTCCCCTGCCCAGTATCTCCTGCCACCTGACTAGTGGAGGAATTTAGCTCACATCTGAAATGAAATCCATTTTTTAATTGACTCTGGTTTTCCTGTAGGATTTGCTCTGTTATCCTTATGCTGTTTTGTAACAACACTTGCACTTTATCTGTCTCCTCTCTGTAGATTCAGTTCAAATTAATAACTTGGGCATCCTCCAAAAAGCACTGCAGCCTGTATTTTTAAAGCTTCATGCTTCTAAATGTTTTTAAACTAACTTTAGTAACGAGTCTTTTGTGTTATATCACCTTATGTTACCATTTCAGAGATCAAAGGGCTCTTTTCCTTGGCTCTGACACTTTCTCTACTACTACTTTCTCTGCATGAGAAGAGCTGCTGTTCTTTCAGTATTAAAAACAGTTGAAGGTTCAAATCTTGGTATTATAGGTGAGGTTTTTAATTCCCCCTCCCCACAAGTGATTTTATCAGTAAAACTTAAGAGGAATATCAAACACTATGATTTTGGAGGTTGTCTGGGGTGATTTTGGCTTGCTGTGGAAGCAGGTGTCTCTTCTTGGCTTTACATGGAACCAGTGTACTGGTGTCTCTCTGCCCAAAGAACGTATGTGGGCACCATCTGCAGAGTTTGGACTCACTCAGTTACTTATATCATGATTCAGCAAAGCCCATCCATGCTTTTAAGTACAGATAATTTTCTGATAGTCTCCAGGACTCAGAAGCTGGAATTTAGAAGGAAATGCATGTATCTTGTTGAGAAAGTGACAAGGAAAAAAAAAATGCTCCTCTATTCTGATAATAATACACTTGCTATCAAACCTGTTCCTGTACCCACGATGAATTGCTTCAATTGCTACTCAAATAATTCTGGTTAACTAAAAACTGTTATTAGTGACAATCATGCTGGACAAAAAGGTAATTTTGACAAAATGAAAGAACATAGATTATGAGATGTTACAACTGCTGAAAAAGCTATTTTCTGTAAAGGGAGTCAACAGAACATATTGTCCCAAAAAAGCAGGAAAAGCACCTGAATATTTAACTAAGTGAATGTCTCAGGACTGGTATTTGACAGCTAACTTTGCCATACTGGTCTGGGAGGTTGTGATGAGACATCTTTGGCATCTTTAACTGGTTTTAGAATTACTGCCTCTCAATATTTGATTGATGATGAATGCTGTTCTCATGAAATAATTAGTTTTGTACAGTTACAGGGAGTCTGTAATCATATTCCGAAAAACCTGTGTGCAGTTCTCAGTTACTGTGGTTTTTGTTTTAGAATGGGGGACCTGGAGAATTTTATAGACTGGGTCTGATGATAAATCAATAAAATATTCATCTGAGTCATTCTTCAGGGAAATGCACAGTTGCAGTAACCCCTCTGGGACACACGAGTTGGAACTTTGACTTGGGCAAAAATTGCAAACCTCATTCGAAGTGTTGAGGATGATGGTTTTTCCATGGGAAAGAGTTGCCTCCCAGAAGGCCCTGGTGTGGCTTGGCATGGGGGATCTGACGAGATGAAGCACAAGGTGGTGCAGCTTCAGGCATTTCTCTAACACTTTTTTCTATTTCTGTGACATCAAATTAGTTCCAGCGCAGCAATCTCTGCAGACTGGCCCAGCTCAGACGGAGTTTCCAAGTGTTCTGTTTTGGTCTTGTGTCCAAGAGGATTTCTCATCTCAGGGAGGCAGGACACTCAGTTGACATGTTTAGCTTCATGTTTCTTCCCCTTTGGAAGATGCCAGTGTAGGAGATCACCAGGGTGTAGAATTTAAGGGGCCTTAGTTCTTCTCTCTCTTTTTTTTTTTTTTTTCTTTTCATCCTTCTTTTAAATACTGAAAGAATCAGAGGACCAAATGTTGAATAAGTAAGGAAGTAATTTGATTCCTTCCCCTTCCTGTGCTGTGGTTGGGGTTTTTGCTGTCCTAATGTTCTAATTGGAAACCTTTGAAGAGATCTTTTAAACACAGGTGGTCACAGTGGGATCACCTGGGCATGACCACCCATGAAGTGTAGTCTGAGCGTAGTTTCATTCTTTCTTACTACATTCTCAAATTTAATCCTTTTTTTTTTTTTTTTCCCCAACTAATTGAAAACTTTGTTGTGGAGGAGGGCCAGGGCCCCCAGATAACCACTGGAGCACTTGAAAGTGTTTCCAGCTGCCAGTTTGTCTCCACTGACTCTAGGTTGATGGTGGGCTTGCAAAGAGTAATTTAGAAGTCAAGATCAGTGTTAGGGGAGATGGGTTCCCCCAGTGATTAGACAGTGTAAATATTGCAGTGGAAGCATTGATCAGGTTTGAATGGAATATATTCAACAGTAATTTTTTCATCATCCAGGTAACTAGTTTGCTGTGCATTGCCAATGACCTATTTGCTTTTCCATAGATTGAAGAAAGGTGTGTGTGTATATATATATATACAGCATAGACGTGTTTACTATTTCTTTTTATTGTACCCTTCACCGTGTGAAATATTTGTGCCTAACATGCTAACCTGCTGGAAATGAATAGCTTACTTCACAGAGAACAGGGTGAGTAGGGCTGTGTCCAAACACAATCCTCCTTATACATTTACTGCAAATTTGATCTCACAAACAGAGCCACGGATATCTGTTGAGACTGGGACCTGTTGCATAGGCAGGGAAGTACAATTCAGTGTGTATTTTGTTTGTTTCAAGTGTGAAAATTTCCGGGCTAGTAAGGAGGTGTACCACAGCAGTTCACTGTCAGACATGGTGACAGCACCGCTCAGCCCTGTGCAGGATGATGTGTTCTGGAGTGTGAGTCAAAACGAAGAGCAGCCTCCAAAGGTAGGTGAAACTCGGGGTGTTTGACACAGTCAGAGGTTATTAGCCCTCCGGTGAGTTCCCTGTGCTGTGCAGTGTCCATCCTTTTCATGTAACCCTGAGAATCTCACTGCTTGTACATGAACTGGGTTTCAGTAATCCAGAAAAGATGTGGATTTACAAGCAGGTCAGTGTTACGGGTTTGTGTGCACACATACAGTACCTGCAGGATCTGTGAGTGCAGATACACCTTTTTTGTTAGACCAGGTATTTTTAGCTTCTCTTTCTCTGAAAAATCTGGCTTGTTGCAGAAAAGCTCATTAATTTGTGTAATTGAGGTAATGGTGTATCTCTAAAAACAAGAATATTTGAGGGAGGGTGCCTGTGTGCACATGTGTGTTCATTTTGTTATTCTGCACTTGGGGGCTGTGTGTGTCTCTCATTCCCCATCATGTGACCCACCACTTGTGGAAAGCTGCATTCAGTGACTGCACGTGCATTTCACTGTCTGCTTTAAATATCGACTGAGAATGTTGTGACTCTAAGGAAAGGTACAAACCGCTTTCTGACTGCACCCTGATAGACTGCACACGCTTGGAGCAAACTGGAAGCACCTGCAGCTTCCAGTGCTGGTACCATGGAAGACTTCTGCACAGATCCCACTGAAGCATTATTAATTTTTATTGGGTAGTCTTAGTTTTTCACTGATACAGGGTAAACATTAGGTTTATTAACTGAATCTAAAATAGCTGTAGTGACCTTAAAACATTTGATTAATTCCTTAAGGTTCCAGAAAGGACAACCTCGAAATTTTACAGCAGGGATCAGCCTGGCCATCAGAGATGCCTTTCAAGGTAAGCTCTTAAGTGTTTTGTCCTTATTCAAATGCTGCTTTACTGTCAATAGTAAAACTAAAGCAAATTTATTAAAAACAAAGCCAAGTACCACCAAAAGTGACATGGGTTCCTACCTCATTTCAGAGCAATTAAAATTATTTTGTCTTTTCAGTCAGTTTGTCCACAAAAATAGCTAGTCAAAGTTCCTGATCTGAACCCTGAAGGAAACATCTGAGCCAGCTTCCTTTTAATGATTAACATAACCAATTTTTAGAGAAACAAGCCTTTTGTGGATCTCCTTTTCATACAATGTAGTTCTGTCTTCTGCTGGAAAGCGATATTTTAACCTGTAAGAGCTGTTCCATCTGTGAGAAATCATGCAATGAGTTGTTTCCTTTGACTCAGCCCATTTGGCATGCCTGAGTGAGTTACATGTCAGCTGTGGATCCATTTCCCAGTTAACAGTTCTTGTGATTTGGTGATGCTGGATTTTCCCCTCGTGTTAGAGAGAGGCTACAGAAGGTGCAGGTTGCCTGAGGTCCTGGCCTGTCTGATGATTCTAGGATGGGGTGGTGCTGGTTAGGGCTGCCTGGATGCTCTTGCAGATGCTCTGCATCAGTACCAGCACTATTGTCTTCGAAGGGTTGTCTGGATGCTTTGGTGAGAGAGGATCTGGCCCCAACTCCCTGTATTGGCGTTTATAATTATAGTTTGGTGCTTTTTTGCCTTCTAGTAGCTTGAAGAGGCTGCCTGTAGATGAATCTTGACAGTCTGGGCAGTCTGCCCTTAAGGCTTGTGTACATTTTTATATCCCAGGAGAAAAGACCAAGGATGTAGAGAGCTCAGCAGTAAAGGGTGGCCCCCACTGGATGTCTAATCAGGGAACAGAATGGGCTGGAGTGATTGGAACGTGAAGTAGATTTAGCTGAAATAATAACATGCAGCATTTCTGATGAGCCAGAGTCAGACACATCATCTGAAATAACTTTCAAGTGAAGTCAAGCCCTAGATGTTCTCCACTTGAGGATTATAGGAGGCAAAGCAGAAAAGAAACATGTAAATAATCAACAGTGTTACAAGTGAGCGGCTCCTGAGACTGGGATTTTGGGTGAGCCCCTGGCTTGACTGTCCAGCACATTCCTTCCCTCATTGATAAGTGACTGATGATGTAACTTCCAGGAAAGTAGTGGAGCAGGTTCCTTTGGTCTTAAAAGCCATGAGATTTTGGAATCAGGAGTGACACAGATCTGAAGAGTCCAAGGGAGACGTGCATATAGAAGAATATTTTGTAATTACTTGGGACTCTGTAATTTCCCAGGATGACTACCCAGAGAAAACTGTCCCCTCCACTATCTCCTCTCACTACTGGGTGGCCTTACTTGGAGCAGCAGTGAGGATACAATTTTCCTTTGTCAGGAGTATGATATCATGCTGTAACAGCAGGGAACTTGATTCAGTGGCCTTGGAGCTCTGTTCCAGTCTGTGTTCCTGCACACAAGATGCTCTGATCTGCTTTTTGTCTTCCTGTTTAGTAACAATCATCAGTCATCACCCGTGGGACATGCTCTGAAGCTGAACAGTAGCAGCAGCACTCCTGGCAACAAGCAGTGGGAGATGGGATCTCATCAGAGCAGCTGGCCAACCTCAGGTGATCCCTCAGTCAAAGATACATCAGTCAAAATGTGCTATACTCCTATCACATGAAATGGTCTTCTGCAGACTGTCAAGTTCTGCCTTGCAAATGGGATATGTCTTTTTAACGATATCTTCTGGTGAGAGGCTTTTAAAAGCCCTCTGGATTTTATGGTTCCATGTTCCTAAAATAGAAGCACTTCCTCTTCTGAGTCAAAAAGTGACTATGAATATATTTTTGCATGGAACACTTAAACTACCTCAATTAATAATTAAAAAAAATTAATTTCTGTGGCATTTACTGACACAATTGAAACTCAGCAAAACCAACATTCCAGACATACAGCTGTAATTCAGTGCTGGTGTTCAGCCACTGGCAAATTCTGCATAACCATGTGCTGCATAACCATGTATGATACAGATGAGCCTTTAATGTACATTAATATTTCTGCACTCTAATAATGTACTGACTGACAGAAGCATAAGACTCTGTGTACAGCACCATATGAAATATTCATCCAATATTGTTTTATTTGCAGAAAGGTAGTGAAACTAAACAAAAAACAAAGATCAAAAGAAGTTAAAAGGAAGAGAAAACCTACTCTAATTTAAGCAAAGTATGGCTTTGTAAGCTCTTTTAATATCACTGGTAGTGGTGTAGGAACTCAGCCCGCTTGCTCGTGATTGTGCAGGTTTTTTGCCGTAGAGACTCTGGTTCCTGAGACACGACCTGAGATTCTGGGAGTTGGGGACACAGAGCAGAATTGGACAGCTGTGTCCCTCTATTTCTGTTCCTTAAGGGTGCTTCCTCTGGGTCAGTTGTAGGACAGTTTCTTGTGTTGCTCTTGCAAAGCCGTGGTGTGCTGTAATGCCTTGTATCCAGGTTGACTACTAAAGATTGGGAACATTGGGAGTCATGCACGCCCAGTTGAAGCAGGGTGGATGCTAAAAATGTTCTGAAACCACCCCTGTGAGCTGCTGAGGTAATTTATATTGAGGCTTACATTGTTAATTTGTAAGCCCTTGATAAATGAAGAACAAATTGCTTATTTATTACACTTACACAATCAAGGCAGTTTTGCTTTCACTAACTACACAGAATAGGAAGCTTTGCTTCAAGAGAAATCCAAAGCACACTTTAAATGGCTTGGGTTTTGTTTCTTTTTGCTCTTATGTCATTTTGTGTTTGAATAACAAAGTTGAACAACATGCAACAGCCCAGCTCTGCTTTGCAAAATCCGCATGATGTGTAAGTCCTGTGCTATTTTGGCACAGAGAAATGAAAATCTCACCAGCAATGGAAAGAATAGAAAACCTCCCCTGTGATTTAAACTGTCTCCTTAAGTTCTTAAGTGTCATTAAATTACAGCTAGTTCTGGCATATGGCATTTTCAGATAGAGTTTGTTGCTTTCCCAAACCCACAGGGATAATGAATTGGACAGGAAAGGGCTATAAATACTTTAAAGCTAATACTTCTGCTGAGTTGCTTAGGTGGTCATTGACCAGTGAGGAATTCTGAGTTTTGAAAGCTTTGCAAAATGCATAAAGACGTAAAACCATTGTGACAAAAGTATCTAAATCACCAAATATAAATCATAATTTGTGTGAGCTTAAATTGTTCCCCTTAACTTGCAAGGAGTCCTGTTGGTAGCAGTGGGATGGTTGTGGGGAAGCTGCTAAACAAGGTAGACATTGAGCTGGCCAGTGTGTTCCAGGGCAGGGTGAGGGTACAACTGCCTTCCCTCCCTTCCCTTGTATCAGGAATTGTGTGCAAACAGCAGCTCTTTGAGGCTTATTTTGCTTTTCCTAGTGCTTGTGGGCAGTGCAGGGCCCACATTGTAAGGGGAGATTTGCTTAATTACCTGCAGGCATCCCTCCTAAGGTGGCATCAGCACGTGCAGGTGGACTCCAACTCCTCTAGACTGACTTGCCTGTGTATTTCATTGGCTGTGCAGGTCCCCGTGCCAGCAGGGAGGGAAGCAGTGCCACAGCTTCCCTTCTGTCAGGACCTGACCGTGGGCAGAGTGCCACAAGATGCCACCTGAGGCTGTGGCAGGGGGCAGCTCTCTGGGCAGAGATGAGATCTGGTACTACCTACATTGCCATGGCGTGGAGTGCAAGGGGCAGCTGAGCAGTGATGCTCCAAGTGTGCCCCAGGGGAGGGATGGTTCTCCCTGTGCTGCCATGGGAAATGGTGAATCCCCTTCTGCTTTTATCTTGACCCCATGCTCTTGTGTGGAGTTAGTGCATCTACTTCCCCTCAGACCACTTGGGTTTAGAGAATCAGACCCTTCAGACTATTTTTGTGCGACAGTTTTACGAAGACCGAATCTTGGCAGCACCTCTGCTCACAAAGATGTGCAGGGGGACCCAGCCTCCTGTACCCTGTTCTGACCCCCTGTCTGCAATCATAGGAATTCAGATGGATGGCTCCTTTGGTGCTGGAGTATGACCAGCAGTTGCTGGTATGATGAGCTCTCTCCCCTTAAGGAGACAGAGGAAGGATGCCCTCACCTTTTTCCCTTTCAGTCCCTGGAGCTGTGGCTGGTGCACAGTGGGAGTATGTTGCCAAGGGTTTGGTTTGCTTGTCTTACTCTTGAACTGCACCAATATCAATTTATGTACATAGTACTGCAGTATCCAGAACCACTGGGAACAAGCAATAAGAAGATTGCCCTTTGCAACAAAAAGAAAAGAGACGTTTATCAGCGTAGACTGATGTCTGCTTTCAATGGTAGCTCTGTGTGCTTGTCTTACTGGTCCCCTCACTCACACTGCTGCACATACTTCTTTTAAAAATTAAAAAATTTGGAATTTTTTTACCTTTAGGGAATCCAGGACCAGCCAAGGCAGAGAACATTTTGTCCCCGAACCACTTGCAGCTGCATAAGAAGACTGAGAAAGTTTCTCATCCAGGCCAGATTGCAGTAGGTTCTTTGATTTGTTTATGGTTTTTGCTGAGAGTCTGTGCAGACAGCTCTGCTTTTGGTGCTTGAGTTTGCTGTCACTGATGAGTCCACCTGGGGGGCGTGTTGGGCTGGCTCGAGTTCAGGGATGCAGCAGCGTGTCCATCAGCTCCTGCTCCAGGTCTGAGTTGTGTCCGGCTCAGATCCTCAGCAGTGTGTTCTGTTTTCCTGAGCAAATAACACACTAACCAAAGTTAGTCACTTTTCAGCTTTTAGGAAAATTGGGAGTTTTGGCTCGTCACTTTCCAGTGTGAAGTACCTGCTTGTGACAGACCAATTAAAGCATCAGTTTCCTAAAAAACCTTTTTTTGGTGTGGAAGTGACAGTAACTGTTTACTGGGACAGTAAAATATTGCACATGCTGTTTAGCAATGGGTTCTTCAGCTGAGTTTTCTTTACTCAGAGTCCAGTCACCTTTGCCAAGGTGAAGGACAGTGCCAACTCACTGTTAAAAGCAGCAGATTATTCCTCCTCAAGTGATGAAGGCAGCAGCAGCAGCAGCAGTGATGAAGATGACGTGAACCATGCAAGGTTGGCTTGATTTATTTTATTATTTTCTTCCTTTTTATAACACACTTCTAAATATCTAGAAAAAGCTGGGGTGCATAAATAGTACCTCTCCTTTGAAGTTACTATCAGTCATTTATGTCAGTTGTAATTAAGCAGTTTAATGAACCCCCGGGGGTAAATGTTTGCTCCATCAGACGTGTGCAGTGTAATAAGCTTTGATGACTTGCTGCCTTGGGACAATGAGGAAATGTCTAGTTTTAACTGAATATACTGAGTATAGTGCTTTTGTAGAGATTACTTCACATTGATCTACATTTACATGGGATTTTTGAAATTAAAAAGGAGAGGGAAAGAAAAAAACTTTACACCTTCATACCAAATACAGGTTAAAATGAAAAAAAACAAGGGAAACATCACCACGGTGTTCAGAGAATCTGTTCACTCTGGAGAAGTAATTACTGCTGAAAAGCTGATTCCTTCACTGGTGCTCTTTATAAAAAGGGATGATAGTGATGTAAAACTTGCTGTATTTTTAATATTGATTGGTGGTTTGGTTTCCAGCTGATCCTGTGACTTGTCCCAAGCTAATCTCACCTGAACTGTGTCTTTCTAGATTTCCAGTTTCTCTTGTTGATTTTGTGACTGACATCTGTTGGTGTTCTACCTGCCATGCAAAATGTGAATTCTGCTGAGAACTAATGGAGCAGGAATGGCTTGTTAGTCCAAGAGAAAGGGAGTTGGGGTCACTTGGCCAGCCCTGCTGTTGGGAACAGCAAACAAAACCATTTTGTAGTATTGACAAAGGAAACTTCTACTTCTCTTGCAAAGAGACTTCAGCTTAATTCGACTTCTAAGATTTACTTTGAAGTGCATCCCAGGGCCACAGAGCTCTCTGAGATGGGGATCTTGCTCATCTGACAATTTCATGTGCAGTTTTGTCAGTGTTCAGGCAGAGATGGCCAGATTCGTAGTATTGTTGGCAAGGTCTTGTGTTGGCTTGGTACCAGTCCTTTCCCGTGTGCAGCTCTGAAGAGGTAGAGTTTTTGCACCTGCATATGCTTCTGATTTGCATTTCTGAAGTTTATTTTCAAAGCTGAGATGAGAGAGAATGTTTTAAAAAAATCTTACAGCTAATTCAGTGCACCTGAAAGAGCTGTCATTTACTGTTATGTCTTTATTTTCTTACTGATCCACCTCCAAACCACCTTATTTTGGCCTGTAAAAAGTTTTATTCACTCTAGGTAATAGAATTTATCCTAGACCACAGAAAGACTCTACATAAAAATATGGATTTGCCCTGTAACAATGACTTTGCTGTGTAGGTATTAGAATGTTGTGATCCTTGCATGTTGTAATGATTTGAAGGAGTGGTATCACTGCCTTTGGAAACCTGTATGTGTTACTTGCATCTCCTCTGTGTGTGAGGTCCACCAGTCCCCTGGAGAAATGGCACTAACAGTGTGCTCCATGTCAGGTTTGCCTTTCTGTGCACACAGCCACTGTGAGAGCCTCTGTAAAGTTCAAAGTATAATCCTGCTGTTAAGAAATCCCCTCATCTTGGCTGAACATCATTTACAGTAAAACATAGATACTAGGAGATGTATCCTCATTGCTACCGAGTAAATAGCAAAAAGGATAGTGATGAGAGTGAAAGGAGCAGCCAGTGTTGAAACTGCGTATTCTGGATAAGTGAAGGGTTTGAAGGTTTTTCCTCTCTAAAGCATGTGATTGCAGGATTTAAAGCCCCTTGCACTCTGTGGAAGTGTTTCTGTGTGGGCTTTGGCTGAGACACTGTGGGCCCAGTTTTAGTTGGCTCCTGTAAACAGTCTATACTTTCCTGTCCTTGCCTGGACTGTAGGACAGCACTGCATGTCCACACTTCAGCTTTCCTGGAGGTGCCCAGTAGGACCACACTTGGGACATAGGCAAGAGAAAGACCTTCCTATTATCTTGGACTAATCCTGTTAATGACCCTGAGGTGTCTCATTTCTGAGGAAACCATGACTAACTGGCTGTTTTTCACCAGGAAAACAACTATGGGTCTTGTTTTTCTTCACAGTGAGATAAGTCAGAGTTCTTCCTCACACCCCGCAGGTATTTGTTTTGAGGAAAGTGTGTCAGTGTATATGATCCAGCACCTTACCTTGTTTAGCACATCCATTCCATTGATGCTGATTTCTCCTGCTTCACTGAGAGTGCTTCCTCCTCTGGTGCCTGCAGTATTCACAATCCCCCCAAAACACGAAGCATCCTGGGACTCATTTGTGTAGTTCAGTTTCTTCTCTGTGCTCTTCAAATGCAGTTTCCTGCCAACATTTGCAGGTGTGTGTTTGGCCAGGAATTACTTTCTCCCATACTAAGTGAGAGGTTGACATTACTTAAGATAAGCTGCTGCTTGCTTTCCTGATAAGAACAGGTCCTTGCACTCACTGTTGATCCTACTCCATATTTTTTCATTCCTCTTTAAGTTTAGTATGCAAATATTTGCCTCTCCTGTAGAAGAGGGTGACAATCCAGAAAAATCCCCAAAACCAACAAAAAAGTGCCACAAAAACTTCTACTCTTTCATAACCATCATAAATGGGTTGTTTTCTTTGTTATCCCATTGGACATCCTTTAAAAGAAAAAAAAATGCATTACTGTGTGCAACCAGCTGGCACATAGCACTGTGGAGCCCTTCACACAAACATCCTAAATCCAGTCAGTTTTGTAATTATTGGAAAGGAGGCAAAATTGTAATAGGCTTAAATGGACCACAGTAATAAAGAAATTAGTATAAATAAGTAAGTGGGATAAATAAATCATGTGAGTTGGAATTGTACAGAAACGGGGCCAGAGCCTCACTGACAGAAATTTGAGGTAGTTCCACTTGGGTGAAAAAGTTTAAAATGCTGAGGTACCTGAGGCTGTGCAGGAAGCAGTGGTGTGCTGGGAATTCACAACAGGCACTTGCCCTTATTCTTACTCTTTCTTTTGGTATCAGCTTTTGGCCACTGTTGAAGATGGATATTGGGCTACGGGGGCTTTTGGCCCCGGCCAATCCAACAGCTCTTGCTTTTTTCTGTCTCTATGTGCACTGGGCAGCATTTTCTGTGCTTCTTCATACATAAGGTGAGGACATCTGTGTTTCAGGGACTGATTCACAGTATGGCATTCCAGGGTGGCCTGTCCCAGTGGGCACTGGCAGAGAGGTCCCTAATGCCATCATATGGCAGAGTTGTGGCTCTTCCCCTTCCAAGTGCAGCTGGTGCTCTCCCTCATGGCTCATAATTGCACCCAATGGGGCAGTGTATGAGGAGAGACAGAAGTTTTGGAGTAGGCACTTCTCAAATGACAGCTTGAAGGATCAGCCCTGACTTGCCTGAGCTATGCAGTGTCTGAAAGATGATGGGTGAAATGCAGGGATAGGAAAGGATATTCTCTGTTGAGGTGGGAAGAGCTTCCTGCTGTGTGTGAGTGGTGCTCTGTTCAGGCAGACTAGTCAGCTTACTTTTGTACAAGAACCTTTGAGTGTAACTAGAGAATGTTAATTATGCTCACTCTTGAACATGGATATGTGTGATTTTTTNCATTAATTGGAGTTTGTTACCAGGCAACTGCTAAGCAGCAGAATCGCAGATTTCTCAAGGACAAGAGTACCAGATGGAATTGAACTGAAACCCCAAAGCACTGTTGCAGAACAGAAGGTAATTTGGCCATTTGTAAGGGGTTGGGTACAGTGAGGGGGGACTGAGATCATTTATGTGCATGATAAACGCTGTATCCATTACTTATCAGCAGCATTTTCACTCTGATGTCCTGCTCTGTTATTGCAAATTATAGCTATAAGCCTTGGAAAAAATGTGTAGTTTCAGGTTTTGTGCTTCCTCTAAAAATGCTTACATTAAGGTACAAAATTGCAGTTCTTTATTTGTCCTTGTTATTGACCTGTAGTAGTTTCTGACGTCAAAGTTTTTGTGAAAGCACTAGGCAAAAAGCAATACTGTTGATTATTGTTGGTGTGTATTGTTGCTGTTTTTAAAAAATCTTAACCTTTTTTTAATTCTGGTTTAAAGAACTACCTCCTACTACTTAAAATATTACCAGAAGAGGGGTAAAACACTTCATCTCTCTGGCTTAGCAAAAATACTTGTCTTATCATATGTCATGTTGCAGTTCCTTCCAGCTGTAGTTTCTAGTAGAGGCTTCCAGTCATGTGGATTTTCCCCCATGATAAACATGAGTGCAGAAAAGATGAAGGGAGAAAAAAGCACAACAGTGTTCTTTGTGGTTGAAAACAAAAGAAAAAAATGACAGTAATAAGACTTGTACTTGGTGTCAGAGCCCTTCTCACATATTGGTGAGTGTCTTCTCACCTCAGAGATAGGGAAAATCAATTGCTGTGAAACTGGTGTTTTCCCCAGAGCTGCTGGTGTGAGCTGTGGCAAGTCTAGGAACTGAAAAGGAGTTTTCTTTCCCTGTGATGTGATTTCTAAGCTTCAGACCAGAGTGGTGTCCTTCCTCACTGGGGAAGGAGTTCTGTTTGGCCTTTGTCCCACCATCCTTGAGGTGAAAAGACCCCACTTTGGAGAAAGAATTAGAAATGGGGCATAAACCAGTGTTTCTCTTGTAGCAAAACAAGCCCAGTGTTTCCCCTTTCCTTTGATACTCAGGTATTGGAAATAGGCTGCTCGAGGGAAGGGAGAAGGACAGGGCCTTTGACACCCACACTGAGGATGGGAGAGGATGGAAAAGAGTTGAGGTCGTGTTTCCTGGTGAGTTTAGAGAGAACAGTGGGAGACAGAGAATAGGTAGATGACTGATACCTCCCCTCACAAATCTCTCTGATGCCTTCCAGTCCTCTCTGTGCCTCTCATGGAGCTTCCTGCACATTCCTCCCTTTTCACCAACCACAACCATTAAGACTCTCCACGACTTCTCCCACATCCCTTTCTCTGCCCCATCAGCATGAACTGCTTTGAAGTGGTTTAGGGAGTACCAAACTGTCCAGATGACTCAAATGGGTGTTTGGTTTGGTTTAGTTCAGCTGAATGTGACTGAAAACTGAACAAAAAAGCCCCATACTGGCCTGGTTCCCGAATCTCAAATACTGACTTCCGTGTTTTGGTTTCGGTGTTTATGTCTAAATTAAAATGTAAAATACTTAGAACATCAACTTGATTTCTAGTTAATTACTTAACTTTTAAAAGGCGAATGTCTTTTATTTATAATTATGTTCTTAATTTTTTTCCCTCCCTATTTTGGCCAGCATTCAAAAAAGCTGATTTGATTTCAGTAGGTTGTTTATCCAAGTCAGTACAATGCAGACTTAACTTGAATTCAACCAGCCAGAAGCTGCTTGAGTTGGCTGGTGCTTTTTGCTCTGGTGAAATTCAGGAGAAATTTTCTAGTATAGCACTTGGCTCCCATCACTTGCTGTGTTCAGGTACCATGACTGATCCCTCTGCACTGCTCTACCCGTCTGGGACACTTCTTGCTTTACACATCCTGTCTTCCTCTCCACACTCCAAGCCATCTATTCCCAGAAACTGACTTCTGACTCTGTAGGTTGTGCTGTCAGGGACAGAGCTGGCCTGGTGCCTTATATAGTTCCCAAATATTTTCATGAAGTTAGTGGGATGATTGTGAGGAGGTCTGCAGAACCAAACATCATCTACTGGAAATGCTAATGCTGGATCCTACTGAATTTCCTAATTCAGTATCTGGAAAGTAAAAATGAAAATAAATGAATGGTGAGGGGTGTTTAACTAAATAGGAGGCCATAACGGAGAAGTACCTACTTCTATCTGCAGTACATAGAGGTCAGATCTGTAATGTTGGGGTGAGTCCTCTGACTTTGTGTCTCTGAGGGTGCTGTTGCTTCTTTTCTGTGGTTGAGGTAACGTAGATACAGAATATTTGTGGAGCGTTTCAGGAGTGGAAGCCAATGTTGTCAGCTCAGGTGTTTGCCATAGTCTTTTCAGCTTAGTATTTTTAATTTAATCTTTCCTTAGAATTTGTCTTTATATGATCCCTCACACAGAGCACCCCTCCCTGTATGCTCATTATTCATCATACTAATTAACAGGAGTTGCAGAGAGCGTTGGAAATACGGTAAACATGGAGTTTAACTGTGTGTTCTTGCGCAGGAGCAGATTTTAGGGAAACAAATTGCTAACACCCAAGAAGGTCTTTGGAGCGTAAACAACCAGAACTATCTCCTGCCAGATCTCCTCCAGCAAAGCCAAATTACAGACTCCTCTGTGAACCCACCACAAGTGCCACTGACTTGCCAGGAACCTCAGAACAAACCTCTGAATAAGGTAAGAGATAATTCAGTCTGAGTGAATCCCCCCTGCTCCTCCACCTGCCGTGTCAGCGCTGCAGCACTCTGGTGTGCCTCTGCTCATTGCCCCTGACTCTCTCCCACCCAAGTGTCACGTGGGGAGCACAGAGGCCATGCCATCAAGTCTTGGCAGCCCAGAGTGGCTCTAACACCACTGTGAGCACGGGCTCAAGGGGACCAGTGTGTCACTGGAGGCAGGGAAAGCTCAGTCAGGGGTCTGCCTGAAGCAGCTCTTGTTTTTTTTGGCAGATCCCGTGTGCTGAAAGCCCACCTTCCAAGAGCAGTACCTCGTCCACAACATCATTTACGTCATTCATAGATCCCAGACTTCTGCCAATCACCCCTCCCACCAGTCCAGTAGGACCTTCCTGTAGTTCTCGTGAGTACCTTTACATAAAATGTCACTCCTGGTTTGGGGGTTTTTTTGGTTTGGTTTTTTTTTTTTTCTGGAGTAATGAGGGCTTATTGCTTGGAAATGGAAACTGTGAGTAAAATCTCCTGAAACTGAAGCTTCACGTAACTATGAATTTTCATTGCACTGCTTCTGCTTTTCCTGCAGATATGGCTTACTCTACACTGCTGCTCTGTTACCACAGTGCTTTCTCAGGAATGTCTGAGGAATTTTCCAGATTTTTTTTTCTTCTGACTATGTAATGCTCTTAAGATGTTTTCTCACTCCTCTGAGGTTTCTTTCTTTCTGCCATAAACAAGTCAGATATGAGCTGTAGCCATTCACTCACATTTTTCATGATTGCTTATGTCTTTCATTCCAGCATCTGGTGCCAAACCTGAGCCTGTCAGGAGGGAAAATGCAAGGAAGGGCTCCGTTGTCAATGTCAACCCAACAAATATCCGCCCGCAGAGCGACAGCCCAGAAATTCGTAAATACAAGAAGAAATTCAACTCAGAGGTCCTTTGTGCTGCTTTGTGGGGTGAGCTCAGGAGGACTTGGGCATGTGTTTGGAGGGAAGGCAGCAGCAGGGGAGGCTGGCAGCGTATGCCAGGCAGATTTCACAGTTGTATGGCACCTCTGCTGGCAGAGGGTCCTGGAGCGGGTCCCTGCACAGAGACCCACGTCACTCGCGTGGCACTGCCTTCTTGGTACAAGGTGGCAAACAGATGACTCACAGTTGCAAAGGACTTTGTGCATCAGAACAAGAAAATGTTTTGATGGAGCACCAAACTGAAACCCTGCTCGTTGGAACAGCCGAAGTTGCAAATGTTGTAGCAGCATATGTGGCTCATGGCACTTGGCTCTTGACTGAGCGGCACATGAGTACAGCTGATCACACTGAGGCCTGACCTGGTGGAAATAATCCAAACTGGAAGCCTTTTACTGTCGTGTGTTAGGTATTCCAAAAATATGAAGCAGGTCAGGCAGCACTCCTTCCAAAAGTTTGGCTTAGTTCCTGCTGTCAGTGTTTATTCAGAACCTCATTGAATCGTGTAAATTTACACACCTTTTACAGGCTCAGCCTCACATGGGGTAAAACCAAGATGAGTGTAGCCAGACCACGTTTCAACAGCTGGAGACCTTGTCCCAGTTGCACACTACTTGAGCTCGAGTTGTTTTGACCATCTTTCTACTGCAGAAGAGGAGACACATTCTGTGAGAGTTACCCAGCCTTTTACTCCTCCATTTTTGAGCCTGGAATGGCAAATGAATGAAGTGGATGGAACACTATCCAAAGCAAATATGGATTTCCAGTTTATAGCTTCACAGATTTTGTGTAATATGTGTTCGTAGAAATCCAAGATTTTAAGTAAGGAACAGAGCCATGTGACAAGGTCTGTAATTCAGTGTGCATTGAGGCTGAAGGGCACCAGGGACTCAGAGCATTGCCAGTGAAGGAGGGTGCTTGTTACAGCAGGATACCTTATGCCATGTCTTTAGAACCTGCTCATTAGGATATGTAGCTGTCATTCCAGCTGAACACCATTTTTGACATCCTCTGATGTCAGCAGCCCACTGGTGCCTTTGCTTCCTTAGTAGCACTTGGATTTCAGATGGATTCACTCCTTTAATGCAGCATTTGAAGGTATTTTTCCAAAACTCAGGCTGTTTCCAGACAAGCATTGTGCCTCCTTGTAGCACCAGCACTTCTTCCCCACAGGTTTAGTCCACCTGTGCTGTGAGTGTTGTGTTCAGAAAAGGTGGGGGGGAGGGATTTTTTTTGTTGTTTGGGGTTTTTTTCCTTATTTGACAGGGTCCCTTACATCACTTAGTCAGATCTCCTGTGTCATTAGTGTAATGGTGCTGGACTGAGACTTCTACACTGCTCACAGGCACTTTCCAAGGTCACCTGAGAAGTTCAAATTCACAAAACATTTTCCTTTTTGTTTAAATCAGCACGGACTTCAGTAGAATTCATCCTTCAAGTTCCATGGGTATATAACTGTTCTGCTGGGTAAAAACTGTAATGGTGAGATTTTTTTTTCTGAGAGGTCATCCACAGAGCCACAGAGAAATTATCTGGTACCATTAAGTGAGACTAAATAAGAGTCAGTGCTCAAAACAGTGAATACTTGGTGGCCTTGGAATCATTAAGTGACTTATGCAGTATTTTTTTTTGTGTATCAACAGGAGTAAATTTACTGGTGGGAACAGAGAATGGATTGTGGCTGCTGGACAGAAGTGGGCAAGGAAGAGTTTATACATTGATTACAAGGAGACGATTCCAGCAAATGGATGTTCTAGAAGGACTCAATGTGCTAATTACTATATCAGGTTAGTTCAGTGTCTTAAAGTATCTGACCTGCATTGGGGTTGGAAGCAATTAAAAAGAAGAATTAGGTTATAAACTAGGTTGAGGAATTTCCTCTTTCAGAAAATCACAGCACAGTTATTCTTGTTAATAGGAAAACTCTCCTGAATTTTTAACATTTATACTCTCATTGCAGAGAGGCTTTGGGACAATTCATTATCTGGTTAATGTGCAAAATGGCTTGTGGGAAGTCCAAAGTGTTTCATTCCTAAAATGGACTAATTCTCAGCAAGTTACAGTTCATCACTCAGCTTGTTTCTGTGGCGAGTGACCATCTGTTAACTTATCATTAAATAACCTCCTGTGTCCAACAAGATACATGAGCAGTAAATGAGAGTGATCTGTATTGTGAGAGCATCGGTAACATTAAGTGGGGGTCTTCCACCTCTGCTAGAAGCAGCTTAGACTCTACTCATATTCCCCATGGAGGAGAGGGGCCTCAGAGGATTCCTAGCACATACCAAGGTTGGAGGTGTGGGTCCAGCAGGGAGTGGCAGCTCCTTGTCTCCAATCCAGACTCGCTGTGGTGGGCAATGGCAAGAGCTGTTTGTCCCATAATATTGGCAGGTCTAGTTGATGTGACACACTCCTTCTCTTTAGACTAACCTGTGGTCCTAGGCTGCTGTTGACAAAATGTACTTAAAAACTAAAGCAACAGAAAGACTGATTGTGTTGCAAGATTACAAAAGGCATCCTAAAGAAGAATAGCTACTTGTAGTGAAGATTGTCAGTTAATTAGAACTAAATGAATCTCTGAGTCAGAATGGCCACTGTGGGACATGCCTGCGTTCCAGAGTAAATGCCAGGTAGTGTGATGGTTTCTGATAATACTTGTCTCTGTAGAGACCTGTTCATTGGCCTGAGGGAAGAATTTTAGTCAGGTGTGAAAATCTTGCGTGAAGCTTGAGTGACCAGGTAAGGGCATGTGCTATAGGACTGCTCATGTGTCAGTCCTCATCACACGGGGCTTTCCTTTAGAGCCACTGGACTATTCTCTCACCTTGGTGAGGCACAAAGACCCTCTGCACTCAAGGTCACAGAACTCTGGCAGTTTGTAAGGTGGGGGAGAGTTTGTAGTTCAGAGAGTTAAAATGTTCTCTCTGTCCCTTTTTGCAAATCCTAGGGAAGAAGAATAAGCTGAGGGTGTATTACTTGTCATGGCTGAGAAATAAAATTCTGCGCAATGATCCAGAGGTGGAGAAGCGGCAGGGCTGGGTGTCCGTGGGTGACCTGGAAGGCTGTGTGCACTACAAAGTCGGTAAGGTTTCCTGTTTCTTCCACGAGGAGCTGCTTAGTCATCCTTCTTTTGCATCTTGTGACAGCAGCGTTTTTCTTCAGCTTTGTTTCAGAGTTGTAATGGACTGAATATCTACCGAGTTCTTTCAAGCCTCCTTGTTTTACATGGGGGAGATGCTTTCCTTCCATTCATTCCAGGTAGCATCTCTTCTTGCAGCAGTTACTGGATGATGTTATGGTTATTTCCTGTGACGGCTGGAAGGAGGGAGTGCCCACCATGGTCTGTGCTCAGCCAGTGGCTTAGTTATTCTGCAGTTATTTAGGTTTTTAATTAGACCGGTGTTCTCTATCTCCCTGCTGTTCAGCTTCCCTCCTGACTCTGAGTAACTGCTTAGAAACTGGACCCAGTTAACGTCCTAGTGAACTGTATTTATAGGATGTCCCTAGGTACATCAGACTGGATGTGCTACAGCTCATCTCATTCTCTAGGTCATGAATGACCCAAATATACGTTTGTTGGAACTTACACTCTGGAAATGGTACCATCTTGCTTTTCTTTTGGCTTTCAGGCAGCTCATGAAGATGAAGCATTGTGATTGCTTCCCTCATTTAACTGTGTGAAGGGAGTATGAACTATGGTGCATGTTTTCTTGTGGTGAAAGATGGTATATGAAAGTGGCACTTTCTTCAAACAGAGCCATGATAAAGAGGAGTGCAGGAGATGTGAAGTAGTTGGCTCTCCTGGCTTTAAAAGAGGCAGGGGTTAAACCCAAGAGAGAATGTGAGATATATGTGTGTTGTTACTTTAGTTGTAATTATAGCTAGTCACTCACTTATTCCACTTCAATTGGATTTGCTGTGCTATTAAAAAAAAAAAAAAAACAAACCAACAAAACACACAAAGCAAAATACTTAGCCTAAAATTAGGCAAACATTTGGTAGGAGCTTCTGTGTTTACAAATGACAAGCCACACATAGCTTTTTGACAGCAAGCTGCTGCTGTTTTTCTCTTGGTGAATCTTCTTGTATCTTGGCCTTTGGTTTCATGGACATTTTTCCAGGTAGAAGAGGAGAAGGATGTACTGTTTTGTATTTTGGTGGCGTTTGCTGTGTTTTTTTGTTTTCTGACTACGTGAGATAACATCGTGTTTCCAAAGCAAATGCTTATCTCTGCCAGAGTTTACAAAGAAACCTTAATTTTCAATGCGTGATTCTTCATTTATTCTCAATGGGCCTAACATGACCTTATCATTATGGAGAAATTGCTCATCTCTTAAATGCTTACTCATCTCAGAAAGCTGAGAGGGAGTCCTTGGCCCACACTGGTACATGGGGATTTAACCCCACAGATGAACAGTAGAATGAAAATTCATCCTGCAGCATCATAACAGAATTGTTCAGCTAACAACCACCAGTCCTCCAACAGTAGCTTATTCATAACCAGCAATATTGGGGTTTGTTCACTCCTAAAAAATCAAGTGGGTGGACTTAGCTGCAGGGTCAAGACCTCTTTTTCTGACTAGTAAAATTTATTGTGATTTGTTCATCACTATATGAAAAGCAATGTATAAATGTTGTCAACAGTCATTTGGTTTTACTGAAAATAAATGAACTATAGGTTTCCAGTCAAGGTATTGTCACTAGTGGTATTAAACATTGATGTCCTGAATGCATTAGTCTCCCCGGATAATGTCTACCTCTTAAAGTAATCCATTGAAATTACTTCATGTGATGAGATCGTCTTTGATTTAAGTGTCTGTCTGGTACCTAAGGAATTGTTCTTCTTGTGTTACAGTAAAATATGAGAGAATCAAATTCCTTGTAATTGCTTTGAAAAACTCAGTGGAGGTTTATGCTTGGGCTCCAAAGCCTTACCACAAATTCATGGCTTTTAAGGTAAGTGAAAATCCCTTTGGTTCAGATGTGTCACCGTCTCACTGTCTCTCATCTATTCTTTGCTTTTGCATTTTTGTTTTGTGTAACATTTATTCTAGTTAAAGTTAAAATGAGTATTCGTTTAAAGAAAATGTAGCTCATTTGACACACATTGGAGATGGCAGGCATCAAACTGTCACAGTTAGATGTAAGTTATTTCTCTCTACCCGAGCCAAATGCAGCACAAGTGCTGTGCCAAAATGTGCATTTGAATTCACAACGTTGATGCTGATTTCCCTCAGAAGGGGAGGAAATAGAACACAAATGGTACTCAGCCTAATTTTTGCCTAGTCCATTTCTAGAATCTGGTTTTCTTTTTCAAACCACAAGTGAATTACCCAACTATCCTTGCAGCTTAGTGGATGATGGATAGTCAGCTCTTTAAAAGTAACCTACTATTTAACAAAAATAGCTGTCCTAACTTTTGAGGTTTGAGAATTCTTAAGATAGTCTATGTAGATATGTAAACCAGCAGCTTTATTGTGTTATATATTGTATTTTTCTTTTTTTTCCAGTCCTTTACCTCACTTCATAACAAACCACTGTCAGTTGACCTGACTGTTGAAAATGGACAAAGATTAAAGGTTATATATGGGTCACTTGTGGGCTTCCACGCTATTGATGTGGACTCTGGATCTGTGTATGACCTGTATCTTCCAACACACGTAAGATAATCCAGAAACCAACATTAATGCCTTTGTTCTTTAGGCTGTGTATTGATGATGATCAGCTCAAGGGTTGTGTTGTTTTTCAAAAGACAGGGTAAGAGAATAATTATTGTATGACAGCTAACAGAAAACTAATTTTCTCATACTTTTATAATGCTGCAGTCTTGTTTAAATGCTTTTATCACATTTAGCATATCAATTTTAATAGTTTAATATCAGAAAGCCTATTGTATGGACAGTACTATTTTTAATTGCTTTGTCTTGGAAATTCAGGGCTTAAACAGTCAAAGACACAATAATATCTACATGAATGTAGCTGACTTTTACAATCTGCCACTCTGCAGACTTTGCAGAAACCCTTCTGCAGACTAAATAAATTTGCAGATCATCTTACCATTCAGTTGCCCATGAAATCAGTCTGTAAATTCAGGAGTTGTACATTTTCCTCTAGACTTTCTCATTCAGTTGTCAAGAAGTTGGCATGAAGATGTTGATGGGTACATATTGCACTGTCTCTGAGGTGATGGTGATCACTAAACTCCTGCTTAACTCAAATGCAGCAAATTCTCCTGCAGAAGTCAATGATTGGCATGAGGCTGTCCAGTATGAAGTTTGTACTATAGTTTTAATATTTTTGTTTGTTTGCTTGCTCATTTTTTAGCTCTTCTAGATTGTTCTTTTCAAAACTGTGAGTCCCAAAAGCCAGAGGAACTTGGGGGACTTAGATTCAGTAAACTGGCAGGTTCCAGGCTGGCTCCATATCATAGGAGGCTCCTGGCAAGGAAACTTCCGTACAAACTTGGAAACCTCCCTGAAGTCCACAGCGCTGCGCAGGGGCCGAGGGTTAGCTCATCCAGGTGCCATGACCTCCGTGTATCCCAAGGCCACGTGTCTTAATGTTATGCTTGGGAAGTCTGAAGAAATCTCATCCCAGATCTGCATGTTGCAGCCTGTGCCGTGAATCCATTTATTTTTTAACTTTCCTCCACTCTCAGGCCCACATTTTCAACTCAAATGAAAAGCCTCCCATGCAAGCCACTTGATTGCCCTGCTGCCCTGGCGAGTGACAGCCTCCATGTCCTGCTGGATCTGTGTTCCTGATGGACACAGTGTTGGGGAGGGCTGATAAGTTTATAAACTTCTCTTCATTGAGAAATTACTTTTTTAGCTGTTCTAACTGTTGGATCGCCTGCTAAAGGCTTGTACTGTTTATTTTTGTGTTGGGTTTCTTTAAGTGACTTAATATTTGTCCTATTAGAGGGTTTATTGTTAGAGGGATTATTTAATCTGACAGTAGTACCTTTGCTAACTATGCAACTATGATAAACTCACGTCAGTTTATAAATTGAAGCATGCTACCCACGTGCCATTCTGGGAAGTGGGTTGCTGAGCAAGGTGAACAGTGGCTTGTCAAAGAGATCCTTAGTGTAATTGCCCAAGGGAAGAAAGGCAAAGAAAAAAGTGAACCTTCTTAGAGGCTTTACTTTTTCAACAGGCTGCAAATACAGTTAGGCACCTGATGAGAGAGATTTCCCAGGTGACTGCCCTGAATATGTGGGGCACCTCTGAGACAGAGTTTGTGTACAGTCTTCAACCAAAAGTTAGCATGCACTAAAAATACATTTTCCCTTTAGAGTCTTAGACCTGAAATAAATGGACTGCTACAGCAGCTCTATCTTTTTTGGTATTTTATCATTTTAAAAAGCATCTGCTACTATTGGATAGTTCTCTCAAGGAGCTTTTTCGTGGCAACAGCCCAGACTTTTAACAGGCTGACTTTAGATACTCTTGCTTTCTGGTAGCCTCTTTTCCTCGTTCCCCACCTCTCTCTTCACCTCTTACCTGCTTCGATCGCTCATGCAAGTACCAAGGCAACGCATTAAAATTGCTCTGCGGCTCTGGATCCCCGTTCTAGTGTTACGGATAGTTGTTGCGGAGGCACGGAGTCAAGTGGTTGGCCTGGGTGTATTCAGTTTGGCAAGTACAGCTTCAGTGCTTCTTTCACTGTTCATTGTGCCCTCACGGTGTGCATATATGTCTGTGCTTGAAGAAAACAAGATCTGTGTGTGGCTGGCTTGTGAGAATGATGTAAAGCTCCAGGCATATGCTTCCTATTAAAGTATTAATTGTGGTGGTTTAATTTACTATTTAACATCCTGTTTTGAGAGGCGCTTTAAACAAGGAAATGCTTTGTTACTGTTTTTTAAGGCTGTACTCTTTTTCTTTCAAAAATGCTTCCATAAAATTCCACCTTCATGGTGGTATACCTTGACTTTTTTTTTTACTTGGGACATGTTGGCTTCTGGGAGAGATTTGTGTGAGTGAAATGCACGTTCCTGTGGCGTGCAGAGAGGTGTGCCCAACAGCAGTTAAATGGGAAGTGTTTGTACTGAAAGGTTTTGGGAAGGGAAGGACAGGCAGTGGCTTCTATTTGAAAGGTCCAGGTAACTTTTTACAGCAAGATGAATAATGTCACATTTGCAGGTTTTGACTTGTGAGTGGGGATGGAAATATCATGGAAAGTGAAAGCACTGGTCTCCTGTATAGTGGAAGCTTCTGTCCTTCCTCCATCATCTGAAATAATTGTGAATTGAAATTTACTTCATCTTTCTTCAATTTATATAATGCAGTGTTTTTTAAGTGACTAAGTAAATATTATTGTGTCTCAGTGGCTCCATGGCTTCGTGAAACCAATTAGCACTGATAAATTTAAAGTCAAATATTGAAGATTGATTTGTTTGCAAGCCTACTATGATATTCAAGGGGGGAGGAGTGGAGAAAGCCTGTTTCAAAGGCTCACTAGCAAACTATTCAGCCTTTGAGAACAGGCATTTCTTTCACTTTCCATGAGCCAGTTGTTTTTATTGCTCTGCCAAGCTAGTTAGATTGATTTCATCACTGAAGTTGCAGTCTGTGTTCTGATATAAATCTTAGTAAAATATGATTCTAGATCCAGGGGACTATTCGCCCACATGCCATTATCATCCTCCCGAATACCAGCGGAATGGAGCTGTTGCTCACCTATGAAGATGAAGGCATCTACATTGATATATATGGGCATTTCACGAAGGAGACTGTTCTGCAGTGGGGAGAAATGCCAGCATCTGTAGGTATGTATGAAAAATAGCTCTTTATTAAATATAAGATCCTGCTGCATGAAGCCTGACTTCTTTATGAGGTTGGTATCCACATGAAAGTGCTGTATGGCACATAAAGCAGCTTCTGAGCCAACCAGATGTGTGAAGAGTAAACAGATTTATGGATGTTTGTGCTAACATGGCCAATGATTGCAATGGGAGCTTCACATTTGGATCACAGTCTGTATTCTAGCCTCACTGTTTATTGCATCACACCTTGACTACACAGACAAAGCTGAGGATGCAGTTTACCATGAGTTTTCACAGAGAGAATTATGTGAACTCAGAGGGGAAAGAGGTGCTGTGGTTGTTCATAGCTCACAGCATTTTATGTACAAATTCACAGCTACAGAGAGGTCAGTTACTGAAGAGATCTGTAACTGCTGTCAAATGGCCCCTTAATTTTATCACTTTAAATTCAGAGGGCTGCCAGACCAGGGTATTTATAACAGATCCTCAGTCTCCCCATGCTTGCAGTTGGCTGTGTGGGAGGAGATTCTGGATGTACTGGAGCCAGGACAGCTGTTTGTTTCACCTTCCCAAGAGAGCTTCAAGCTAATGCAATAGGGAAAACCAAGAACAACACAGGCAGATTTTTGTTTTTATTACTTGTTACTTTTAATTTTTGTCTCACTCCTGTTCTTCTGCATTTTAAAACAAACAGGCTCGTAAACAAAACAAGCCCTAGACACTTAGGCTGTACAGAAGCATAATAGCTTGGAACAAACTGGATGCCACAGTGAAAATCAAGGATATTCACCTTTCTCCTTTCACTTCTAGCTGAGTAGTTTTAGGAAAAGCTCATTAATATCAGTAGAATAACACCCTTGAGTAAATGCCATGCTTGACATTTGAGGAAGGTTTGCAACAGTGCTGAGGGCAGGAAGCCCTCCTCTAGAACACAGATGACTACAAGACAACTGAGTTTTTTGCATTGTTTCAAAACATTCAGCAACAATACCGTTTCAGTTCCAAAACACAGGTGTAAGGTTATGAGCTCCTTGTACAGTGCTTCCTTTCCCTCACTGAGTGTGTTTCTAAGACAGATGAGAGACAAGGAACAAAGGGCTTTCTTACATCCTGCTTCAGAAAGGAGGATAATGCAAGAGGGGTTGCATAGATCTGTCACTCCTTCTTGGAAATCTGCGGTTTGTGTCACTGGGCACCGATTTCTTTCAAAGCTTTTGCACTTAATCTAGTGCTATTCATCTGGCTAGGCATGATATTCTCAAATTCTCAAGGTTGATTACATCTTAATAGAAGGAATGGAAAAGATGCTTCTGAGGCTGGCAGCCTGTCTGGGTGAATCTTACTATACAGAAGCTTGTCTATATGAATAGCTTAGATTTTTGCTGTAGTCAGTCCAGAGAAATGGGCACCAGGAGGCAGGAAGGTGGTGCCCACCCTGAGACAAGTAGTTGGGATAGGTGTAATGAAACACCCTGCTGAGGAAGCAGAGGATGAGTTAGATGAACCAGTTTGGATGGTAAGGTTAGGAAAGGAGAGTGAACAGCCAGCAATTTGGAGAACTTCCTGTGCTCAGAAAGCAAGACTGTGGATATTCTCTGGAAGGAATGGTGTCGATCTCCATCTGTGTGTCTCTCTCATTGTTTATACTTTGGCAGGTTCCACAGCTGAAGGGACGCTGCCTCCAAATAGCCCCTCTCAGGGCTCATTTGAAAATGTTTGAGTATGTTACCTTGAGAACACTTGTGTTTCTGCTGCTGCAGCAGCACTTCTGCTATCTCAGAAACGGATGTCATTGGAACAGAAACTGTCAGTCTTTGTGATGTAGTACAAAACAAATTGGACTTCTGACTGGAATCACATTTCCACTAAAAACTAACCTAACCTATAACTCAACACACAATGCAAACTTTAAACAAGAACCTCTGTTAATTGTTATTAAAATAATTTTCCCACTAACTCCTATTAATTTTCTTAATCCTTTGATATTCTTGGCTCCAGACAAGAACATTAACCATTATGACAGAAGCATGACTAACTGTTATTTGCATGGCCCAGCTTAGGGGCAACTCGACAGTTTCTTAAAAGATCCTGTTTTCCTGGAGGAAATTTCGAGACACATTTCAGACTTTCTCAGGTCTGTATGAGCTTATCTCGAAAGTTGCACTCTGTGTTGCAGAAATAGAAGGGTCTTGTGTTAAGTTCAGGGTGCTCTCTAGTCATCCTTTGCTTATTTTTGATTTCTTTAAACAAGTATTTTGAAAGAAAACTTTTGTAGTTGAGGAGAATGTTTTGATAAAAAAAAATAAAAAATAGCTTGTATTATAATCAATGGATTTAGGGCAGGGAATCTAAATATAACTTAGTCATAGTCTTAAAGTTGGGACCTCTGTGACTGATCTGTTAATAAGAAATTGGAGAGAGGAAACTCAAATCCCATGGGAAATTAAAATTGTAGAAGTATTCTATGTTTAATCTGAAAGATACTTCACATATGTAGGGCTAAATATGGATGTAATGTTTCTTTCTATAAAACAGGATTAAAAAAGGCTTTAAGAAACATCAAGTTAATAAGATTTGGGAGCACTTTTGCCCTTTTGTGTGAGTAACAAATTATTTACAGTATGTAGTCTTAGAGGTTTGACAGAAATCTGGATATTCCCAGAGTGTGGAACCAGTAAAAGTGCCTAGCAGAAAGGATATTATGTAGAGAGCTTTACCAAAAGGTTGAATTACTGCCTCAGTGCATTACCAACATACTCACCAGTTCTTGAAAGAGTTGCTGTCCAGCTCGTGCACAGAACACACCTGCTCCTATCCCAGTGACCTCTGTTGGTCAGGTCTCCTGCACACTCCTTTCCAAGGAAACAGCAAGAGGCATTCAGACAAGCAAAGGGCCACCCCAGACGCATTTCTGGGCTGGGCATCAGTTCTACTGGAATAATTACAAAGGAGTGAGCAACACCAGGGAGCAGAGGAGCTTCAGAGCAGAGATGCATAGAAACATGCACAACTAGCATAATAATAATAATGTCTTGTTCAGATTGTGAATATGTGACTGGTGTGAGTAAGATCATTAGTTCATGTCAGGGACACTTCATAGAACTTAATGGATCCAATATATGGCTCAGTAATTTCTTTCACCTTTCCTGTCTACAGTCATTTCCTGGCTGTACTCAACTTAATACACAGGGTAAACAGGAAATACCAAGTCTTGAACAAGAAAGCATTGCTAATGCTTTCATGATGATAAGAAACTGATTTTGAGCCCACTTCGCTATACTATCTTTATGGCATATATTCTCTGATGTCCAAGGAGTACTGTTGGTGTAAACAGTGTAGCAAGAGCCACAGTTCATGCACAATTGTAGGTCTTGTAAGATACATGGTAACCCAGTTGAAGCAGGGAAGCTCCAGGGAACCAGTGATGGGAAGACAATAGCTAAGGACACCAAATTAATTATGCCACAATCTCAAACTCTAAAGTATTTAGGTCTCAGACTAAGCTGAACTTTGTAGTAAATACAGATCCAGTTTCCTAATGGTGATGGAATACAATCTCTTTACCTAATGGGTACAGACAAGAGAGTCAAAACTTTTCTTGGACAGTGAAAGGATGATAGACAAAAACTGGCACAAGTTGCACCAAGAGAAAAATCCTATTAAGTATCAGGAAGAAATTTTTAACCTTTAAAGTGGTGATGCATTGCAGCAGTGTCTTGGAGAGGTTGTGAAATACTCATCGAAACATGTCTGGACAAGGTCTCAAGTAGCCTTGTCTAATTTGGCCCCACTGTGGGACTTGGGGTTAAACAAGATGCCCTTCAGAAGTTTTCTTCTACCTTTTGTGAATCTATGGTATACGGTAGTAGTTAAGATATATGTCTGGAGTCCAGAATAAGTCTGAGAGGAGAAACTGAAATTTAGTTACTATTCCCCAGGCTTTTTTACAAATACTGCAAAATATATTGTTATCAAAGAGAAATGTATCTGATCCATAATCAATATAAATGAGACACAAGACTCAATCTTTCAGCTGTTAAATAGTATAATTTTTTTTGTCCTCTTTTTTTCTTTTAGCTTATCTTCAGTCTAATCAGGTCATGGGCTGGGGAGAGAAAGCAATTGAACTACGCTCTGTGGAGACAGGAAATTTGGAAGGAGTGTTTATGCACAAGAAAGCACAGAAGCTAAAATTTTTATGTGAAAGAAATGACAAGGTACAGAGATTACTAGAGTGTGGTGATTTAGCAAAAATGAGCAATAGCTGACTGTGACACTCAGACCAGTTAATTTTTGTAACTTTGCTATTGGTTATTTCTTACCTTAGCATAACTTCCCCATTTAAAGCCAATGTAGTCACTGATCCCACACAACCCTCACTAGGAGTATTCTGCATTTTCCCACCACATGTTCTGTTGGAACTCCTGTCCCACCCAGCCTTCACTGCTATCAGAGGTGTTAGCAAATACAGGCATTGCTAACTGGCCACACCATAGGTATAGTGGGGAGGGCTAGTGAGTCAGCCCCCAAACCACCCAGCTACAGGACTGCCTCTCCTGGGCTACTGAAATTACAGGCAGTTAGAGCTGCCATCATGGGGAAAACACCCCACAGCACTCTTAATTGCAGACACCAGAAGATGGATAATCAAGTCTGATTTCTTGTATATAGCAATTTGATAAATGTTCTCTGAAACCTTCATAGTCCCACTGTCATATTTCAAAAATTGAGACCCCTGAACTGTTTAGATTATTTTTCAATGTTCTTCTGTGTCTTTTCAAATAGGAAGAGAAATACATATTAAAAAAAAAATCCAGTTGTACCACAAGTAGAGTTTCACTTTAAGAAGTTTCTCATGGGATTAAAATTGATTTGTGATATCCATATATGCTTGTACTTCATGCTGTGGCATTCTATTAAATTTCCTATATGAGTAAAAATACTCTCATAAATGTAAACTGACAGTAGCATATTTTTTTTCTTTTTCCCCCTTCAAGGTGTTCTTCGCATCTGTACAGGCAGGAGGCAGCAGTCAAATATACTTTATGACTCTTGGTCAAAATGTACTATTCAACTGGTAAAGCACATCAAAAGAAGGACACTTTGAAATTCTTTGACATTGTAAAATTCTTAGAGGTAATATAAACAAATTTGCACTTTTTACCTACAAAAATGTTGTCATTGTTGACTTACCAGAATTTTTATTCTTTCAGTCTGAAAAGAATTCCATTTTCCTGTCAAAGTATTATAAACATTTAGTTTGTCTTCTAAAGTATGTTGCAAACTAAGATTGTATTAGGAGACTCTAATGAAGAATACAGCCAATATAAGAAGCTCCTGTACTCTGGAAAGTGTACAGTTTCATTTTCACAGATGATGCAGTGTTGTTATCTTGAACAGAAGTCTCCTTTTTGGACAGCAACATCTGTAGGTAGATATAAAAACATAATCTGAATCTATTTTGAATTGAGCTTGGCATGTTTCGCATTTCAAGCAAGCAGTTACTGTATCACCAAGACTCACCTGTCCAAGTCTTCTAATCAGTGAAAGAGCAACTGTCGATGGAGGGTCCCAGCACAGACTGGGACGCTGGAGGGATCGCCCCCGTGCTGGGTGAACTGGTGTGTTTCAGTGTGTTCTGAAACTAATTCTGAATATGCCCCCCATCTGGGGCATTTTAACAAATGCAGGCTTAGTGTTTCTCTCAGGGCTGAATGCCTGAGCCCATAGACACAGTTACTGTAGAATGTATTTGTAAAAGTAATTTGTCAAATTCATGGATGCATAATTATGGACCAGAACCTGTAATTTTTATCCACACCTGGGACCCATACTCATATGAGTTGATTTAAAGGCACTACCCATGTATATAAATAAGGGCACAGGATCAGGCACCTTCTTTTCTTCCTTCTCGCTCTTTCACATCAAGCCTTCATGTATTTGTGTGTAAATATAATCTTTCTGCAATGGATGTTAAGATTAACAAATGTATTCTTAATATAGTTATGAAAATATCCAAAGAGTTAATCTATTATAAATAGAAAATATAAGTAATTCCAGGTGCTTTCTAGGCTAATTACATCTAAATAAAGCTGCATCCACTAGTGTTATTGGTGCCAGTGTTTCTGCATAAACTCTGTTCTCAGGGGCTTATAACTTGGCCATAAAACTATAAAGATATAATATATATATATATATACACACACTATATAATCATATACTATGATTAAATTGTAGGGTTTAATGCAATCCTTATTCAGCTGATTTTTGGATGTGCTTTGAAAATGTAAAGCATCAAATATAATACAAAAGAGCTCATTCCAGACATGATACAGTATGGATGATGATGTAGGCTAAAGTGAAATCTCTAGCCACAGTATTTGAAAATAGTTATGTTTTACTTGAAATATGTGATTCTGAAAGGTGCAGGGAAAGTGTGTTGGAATATCTGGTCATCTACCTCAAGGATGATGATTCTGTGTTGACTGAGGAGGGCAGAAATAAATTTGTTCAAACTGCTAGCTGTGCTCTACAGTACGACAGGTTCAGTTAGTGTTGGCAGTCAGGTAGTGACTGACAGGTGCTCAGAACTTGTATCCTTGTGTATATCAGCAGAGAATCAAACTAGGGGCTAATCACCCTTTCCCCCCTTCCCCGTGTTAGCACCTCAACTGCTGCAGGCAGGTCAGAGATGTCTGCACTGTTGCTGTGTATATTTTTGGCTCTGTGGAGGACTGCACTTTCCAAAGGTATTAACCTCGCACTTTTCACAGGCACTAGCTTATCTCAAAATGTATAGTGTTTTTTTAAATGAAGTATTTTCCTTTTAAATGTTTAACTAACAGAAAAGTAAGCCTAAAGCCATACTAAAAAATATTTGCCATTAAATATTGAATGTGGTTCTTAATGTATGCAAATAATCAGCTTGTGTGCAGACTTGAAATCTGTGCTCAGGCAGAGCTGTGTGACAGTAGGAGCTCTGGCTGGCTGTAGCAACGTCCCTACCTGTTGCCAGTGCCATGGCTGGGGCAAAAGAGCAAAACCTGACTTGGCTTCCTATGCTACTGAACACTGGGCTTGTTTAGCTCAACTTTTCACAGAACAAACAAACAACAACAACGAACAGAAAGCAACAAAACCAAACAAGCCCAAACTGTAACAGAAACAGAGATGAAAGTTACAATTACAGGCAAAAAATAAGTTGTAGACAATCAGAAATACAACGTACTTGCTTTTGACTTGAGAGTCTGAAAGACTGTGAAGGAAGAACAGCTTTCATTTTGCACACAGTAGGTGTGCAAAACTTGCTTGCAAAACTGTTCATGCTATAAGCAATCAAGTGATCCAGGCTGCCCTATAATATTTTTAAAGTATGCTTATCTCAGCAGCCTCTGTTTCATGGAGGTGCATGTGAATATTTTCCCTCCCCTGTTCTGGTGTCAAGAGGTAGAAGGCAGATTTTTTTTATTCTGATACTAAGGACCAGTTAAAAATAATTTAGCAGAGAACAGTGGAAATTTAGAACAACCCAAATCAACAGATTAAAGAAGCAAATGTGATCGAAGTTGTTTAAGATTTTTTTAACAGAAAACTGTGACAATAGGTTGACACACCATGGAGATGTTTAGTTCCACACCAAGAAGAGAAAGTAAAAAAACAACCCCAAGTTGAAGAGAGGGAATGTGCACTATTACACTGGGATTTTAATTTTTCATTCAGTTTCCCTCTGTTAGCTCTCTCTTCTTTCCAGCTACAATTCAAGCAGTGGGTTGGATTTTCATCTTCTACTTTCCATGTAAGACCATTGGAATTTTTGGGGTTATATCCCTGAGTAAATAGAGAAAGAATGAGGCCCTTAAAGGTGAATGCTTTTAAAAGATTTAGAAGTGCTATTGCAAATAGTAACTGGATGCAACAGGAAGACTGTAGCAGAGACACTCAGAATGGCTGAAGATGAGAAAGAGCCCAGAGATGTTGACAGAAGTAACAGAAGAGAGTGGAAGTGACTGAAGAGGAGGGAAAAGCTGAAGAAAATAAACAGGAGTAGTCAAAGGGAAGGGAGTGAATGTCTGGTACAGGTTATTGCTGTAGGAGGAATACAAAAGGTTAAGAGGTGTTAGGGAAAAGAAAGCAACCAAAGAAATGGAAAGATACCTGGAGTGTCTAGGGGACGCTGAATGAGAGTGATTTGAATAACTGTTCAGCTTGAAGCAAAAGTGCAAAGGTCAGAAGAAGACAAAAACCCAGTGATCTAAGTTTATTCAGATATAAATTTAACCATGCAAAATGTGTATGAGATTTGTAGCTTCATTTTGTTTCATTAGCTGTACCCTTTCACTAACTTTTAAAACCAAGGAGTGAACTGCTTAATGTCTTTTTCTAGTGATGTCATTTTGACATGACCAAATGCCACGGGAGCAGCAGGGCAGAATGTTAAGGATCCATGTCAGTAATCCTTTGGTACATGCAGCATCTTAATGGCAGGTGGTGCTCCTAATGTTGTATTTGCCACACAGGATTGTTCTAATACTGCAGCAATGTAGGACTTGTGTGTATGTGCCTGCTTTCATTTTAGGAATGGTGAACTCTATCCTGCAGCCTGAACCTTGACACATAACTTTAAAACCTGGGAACAACGCAAGCCATGTACTGTATATAGTGTATTGTTCCCCAATGCTGAAATTGTACAACTGAAACAGTAATAAAAATACTCTGAAAATAAAAAATGGTATCATGCTTGTAAAGATTATGTTGTATTGACATAAGCTATTGTAAAAATCATAGAAACCTTTGCTACTGTTTTCCAAATCCATTCAGTATCCTTAGGGAAACGTCCACATCTGCCTCTAGGGACCAAAGGAATGTATTTGCCTGCAGTGGATAATGATGTCGAGGTGACAGTGTGAGCCCAGCCTAGACAGAGGGCTGGCAGTGGTGGCAGCCAGTGCTGTGCTGTGTGTGCTGCTGCTGCTGCTGAGCTCCACGGGTAAGAACTCTGTGCATCTGCCTTTCCCTCTGCACAAATGCCCAGTGGGATGAGGGCAGTGGGACTAGAGCAGAATGACAGCTTGCAGTCATTGATGCTACAAGAAGTGGGTTTGAGCACGTGTCAGCCTGAATAGCAGGTGAGCCCAAGTCACTTTTTCTGAAGTAAGCTCATGCAGTCCTCATTGCTGCATGTAAAGTTTATTGTAATACGTGATGTGAGGTGTGATAGCACGTTCTAACTGTACCTCTTAAGAGTAGGAATTAGGAAATTTGCTATTTATGCCAGAGTTGGGAGTTTGAAGAATTGGGGGCATGAGGAAATGTTTCTCTTCATTTTTTTTAATGAAGAGTATTTTATCCAATATAAGAAAGAAACAATTTTTTTTAGAATATGCAGGGTAGCTGAAAAAAAAGTCAGGAGGGGAGGCATGAATTAGCAGACACTAATAAGGAACATACAGAATTCCTCTCTTTGTGACAGAAAGTGCCCCACCTTAAGACCCCTTCAAATTTCCTGTCCCTCCTTAAGAAACCTTGAAACCTTCACACCTACTGTGACTTGACAGTGTGATTGCCCTGAAGAAATTATATTACCCATGCTGTATCCAAAGGCACAGATAAAAGAGTTCCTGTCACAACATGCTTTTGCAAACAAAATGCTGCCAGTGCAAAGTGAAAGCTTTGTCTAATAGCAGGAAAAACTAAAATAACTTCTTTAATTTACTACTATTTGCCAAAGAGTAGAGCTCGGCAGTAAGATAGAGGTATACACACTGTGCGAGTTATATAATATATCAAATAAATTGTAAATACTGGTATTATCTATTACTATTGGAACTCAAATGAAATGGCATTTTAATTTTAGCTTTGTTTTACATTTACAGGTACTTTGTTTCATGGTATCAAATTGCTCTGGAATTAAATTGTTTTTCCAAAGACCATAATAAAAGCTGGCTTACAAGTTCAGTTCCATGTTTAGACAGCTGTATTTAAGTTAAATGAAGCATAAGCAAACCTGCAGTCTATATAAAAGACTTCTAAAACCTGTGCAATGTGTCAAGATTCCACACACCAAAACTGTAAGAGATCTTCCTGCTGATAGCCCACCACTTTTTTAAACTGCCTTTTAAATTGCATAGAGCTGATTAAAGGACAAGGGTGTCAGCTGGGTAATCACCTAAAATGTTATTTTAGTATTATTTAACCACTTCCTGTGATTTTCTACAAAGATTGAACAAAAGCACACAGGTGATAATAGTGAAATATATCAGAACAGCTTTTCCACTTTTGTCCTCAGGCCACTTTGTGGTGAACAACTTTTACAGTAAGCTTTATGATCTTGCACACCAGCTAATTTTTTTTTAATCCAGAGCCTCACCTTTTGTTCTTTGGTGCTTTTTATGTCTCCACATATTTTAAATGTAATATTTAACAGATTGTAATAACATCCTCCTACTCAGTATAGCTCATTCCTCACTGTCGTTGCCATAACTGCTGTTTCCTTAACATGTGTTGTACATCAAAAGCAAGATACTTGACTGCTCATTATCTCTGAGAATTTCAGTCTATTGATTTACCAGAGGTGAACACGGGTATGGTTCAGCACACTCGGTTGTAGCTATACGAAAATCATACTGTTTTCAATGAGCTGCTTAAACACCCCAGTGGAACAGTAACACAAAAGTAACACAAAACTCTGGTTTTGTGATTCGATACAGCCACCTGCTGATGGCAAATGCCATTTCATCAGTCCATGCAACGAGTCATGTGGTTAGTGGGGAAAAAAGACACCATGTGGAAGTTTTACTCAATTCTTGGCTTCAATATAAACAAGACAAATGACTGATTTAAATTTTCTCATTAAAGAATCTATGTGACATGAAATACATACGCTCAAACCTTTCCTAGGAATGTCTGAAGGCCAGGAAAAAAAACTTGGGGTTTATACCGCTTTGTCTAGTTTTTCAGTCTGTTTTAAATGATTCAAGCAACTGTTTTTCCAATTTCCCCATGGCAAATGCTCCACTGTGACAAAGAAATTAGACTAAGAATACAATCATTCTCAAGCTGTAAACTGGCAGAGCTCTTTCTGGCCCAGCACTTGAAGCAGCTGTGGCCTCACTTTAGTCTTCTAGATTCTCAAAGATTATCTAGACCAGTGACAGTATAAAGACTAGAAACTCTTCTGTCCTGCTGTGTTATAGCCTAACCATGGAATGGCTGGGGTGGGCAGGGACATGTAGAGATCACTCAGTCTAACCCCAAGGCAGAGTCACCCAGAGCAGGTATCACAGGATTGTGTCCAGGTGGCTTTTGAATATCTCCACAGAAGGAGACTCCATAACCTCTCTGGGCAGCCTGTTCTCTGTCACCCTCAAGGGAAGGAAATTTTTCCTCCTATTCAGATAGAACTTCCTGTGTATTAGTTTGTGCCTGTTGCCCCTCGTCCTGTCATCGGGCACCACTGAAGAGAGTCTGGTCCCATTCTCTTGACACCTGTCTTTCAGATATTTGTGTGCATTGATAAAGTTCCCTCTCGGTCTTCTCTGGGCTGAACAGGTCAAGTTCCCTCAGCCTTTCCTCATAAAGGAGATGCTTCCTCCAATAGAAAATACATATATATATTAGCAAGTACTAATAAAGTATTGAATACAAAGTTCTTAGCTCTCCAGAAGCCTCATTAATATCATAAGTGGTCTAGTGGAAGGTATCCCTGCCCATGGTAGGGGAGATGGAATGAGATGATCTTTAAGGCCCCTTCCAGCCCAAACCATTTTGTGATTCTATGCCACAATAAAAAATAGGATCATCTTGATAGCTGCAGGGGGACAAGAATCATTATAAATAAGGTCACACACTTAGGGACCGCTGTTAAGAACTTCTTCTAATGATGGAAACAACAAAACAGGCGCAACAGACTGTTTCCCTGGCGTGTTAATTACGCTTACCCTCACGCTGCATCAATGTAACAAGTACAAAGACTCTCAGGAGCTGGCAGAAGCTCTTGCATTCCACACAGGCACTCTGGCGGTGAGGCAGAGGCACTGACGAGCGTCAGGCGCTCAGGGGCGGCACGAAGTGCCTCGGGGCGCTGCCCAGGGCGCCGCCAGGCCCGGGACCGCCGGGCTCGGGGCACCGGCACCCGGCGCGGGGAGCGGCGAGCACCGGGAGCCCCTTCGCTCTCGGCCCCGCCGCTCCCGCTCCCATTCCCGGTGCCATTCCCATTCCCGGTGACGGTCCCAATCCCGGTCCTGGTGCCATTTCCATTGCCGGCGCCATTCCCATTCCCGGTCCCGTTCCCACTCCCGCTCCCATTCTTATTCCCGCTCCCATCCCGATTCCCATTCCTGGTCCTGCTCCCGTTCGTATTCCCGGTCCCGTTCCAATTCTCGGTCCCGATTCCCATTCCCGTTCCCTGTCCACATCCCGATTCCCATTCCCGGTCCCGCTCCCATCCCCGTTCCCGGTCCCGCTCCCATTCCCGTTCCTATTCCCACTCCCGATTCCCATTCCCAATCCCGGTCCACATCTCAATTCCCATCCCCACTCACGCTCCCATCCCATTGCAGGTCCTACTCCCATTCCATTCCTGGTGCCATTCTCATTCTCAGTTCCGCTCCTATCCCCATTCCTACTCCCGATTCTGATTCCCGATCCCGCTCCTATACTTGGTCCCGATTCTGATTCCCGGTCCTACTCTCATCCCCGGTCCCGCTCCCATCCCCATTCCCAGTCCCGTTCCTATTCTCGGTCCCCATTCCCATTCTTGGTCACGTTCCTATTCTCGGTCTCGATTCCCATCCCCGGTCTCGTTCCTATTCTCGGTCCCCATTCCCATCCCCATTCCCGGTCCTGTTCCTATTCTCCGTCCCCATTCCCATCCCCATTCCCGGTCCTGTTCCATTCCCAACCCCATTCCGCGTCCCCC